>CAKNXH010001630.1:201232-226939 GCA_932178445.1 Andricus quercusramuli
AGAAAACAGAAAACAGAAAACAGAAAACAGAAAACAGAAAACAGAAAAAAGAAAAAAGAAAAAAGAAAAAAGAAAAAGAAAAAAGAAAAAAGAAAAGAGAAAAGAGAAAAGGGGAAAAGTAAAAAGAAAAAAGAAAAAAGAAAAGAGAAAAGAGAAAAGGGAAAAAGTAAAAAGTAAAAAGAAAAAGGATAAAAAGAAAAAATAAGAAGAGGGATCTGAAGGGATCTTGGAGGTCGATGCCATCGATCGAACTCAATGGATTGTAAGGGAGCATGTACAGCGTCTGACCAAGATTTCTTGCTCCACTTTTATCCGGCAATCGTGCACCGGCGAAAGGCTCTCTCTCTTGTCTTTAGTTTCGCGTGCGGGCCCCCGAGGGCCTTTGCCTTCACCTTGCCAGCTTGCCTTTCCTAAGTTCGTGAGTGAGAGCACCAACCGAGAAAGCCATGGCGAATTGCCGCTGAATGCGGGAAAAGCCTCAATTATTATTATATGGCTGCACAACGTTCAAAATAGCGGGAAAAGCCAGTAAACGAAAATGACGATCACTGACAATTTTTAATTTAGCTATCTGGAATTAAACTGAATTGTGTTTACCAGGAATCACCTCTTAATTATTATACTTCTTCAATGAAAGAAATTCGAAATTATTGTCAGTATTATCAACCCTTAAACGGTATCGTCATTTTCGGCCCTTTAAACGGTATCGTCGAGTCACTCGTGTCTGGCGCTTTGAAAAGTGCTGTAAAATGCTCTAAAAAAGTCCGCAAAATTCATAAAATCTCATCAACTATCTTAGTATAAGGATCAATCACTATATTGCTGATTTCATCATTTGTTTAAACAATATAATCGAATAAACAATTAAAAACGTGAAGAATGGAGCATTTTGTTTAAAAAATCATCACTTTGGAGGTAATTCATTTGTTTTAAAGTAATTGGGAAATTAAAGCTTAAGAATGGTACCTTAAGAAAAAAAATTGAGATTCTATATGAATAAAAGGAATGCGTGTTTTGAGCATGAAAATTAAGTTTTTTCAAAGTACGTAAAGCTCCTACTCCTAATTTAAAAGTGCAAATAACAGAGAAGCATCGAAATTACGAAATTGGAACATATTTAAGAAAAATAAATATTTCCATTTAGGCTTCTTAATATCTTCATTTTCTTGATAAATTTATTAAACTAAGTTTAAATATCACAAAAGACAAGTTATAAATTATTTTCACATTCAAACATCAAACATCTTATCTTATCGTCGATTTATTGTTTTGAAAAATTGTCGTCACAATAATTTTTGGCATTTTCCTAAATCTATCCAGAGCCAGAGAGCGTATTTTGTTGTGGAATTAAACCTGAGCCTTAGGATTAAGATATTGAGAGATATCTTGAGTTTCGTTATCATCCAAAAAAATCAAAAGGAGGTACTTTTTGCTAACCAATTTACTACTTCGTCGTTGAATATTGTTAGCTGAAACACCTCATAATATTTTAACATTATAAATGTTGAATAAAACACAGCCAATAATGATGTTCCCATATGTATAATTTTTGTAAATGTTTATAAGAAAGTCTAATGCAAATTTTTAATTACACGAATTTTGTTCAAATGATATTAAGATGAATAAATTAAAATTACTGTTACATCTTCTGAGGAATAGGTTTCTTTAAATTCCTTTGAATGCAACTTTTGTGGATGACCTTTTTAAACCGGTGGTATTGTTGCTTGTCATTTATATATTCTTTTTTAGAAATCCTTTAAGCAACACTGTTTGGATTTTCCTAATTTCATTTTATTTGCATCCAAGAAGAAATCAAAAGAGGATCTTGAGTATTATCACTTGCTGTAAAATTAAAGGTGGAAAGAAACAACCAAATGTTCATAATAATTCACATTCAAAATGTTTTTTGAATTTTTGAGACGAAGTGAGATAGAGACAAACAAATGAATATTGCAAATCTTGTACTGAAAATTTCTCATAAATTCAAACAAAATCCAGAGAGATAAAAGATCATCTCGTATCGTTGTGGACCACTAATTAATAATTGGTTGCAATAATAGTTGGTTATAATAATAATTGATTATAATAATCGGTTATGATAATTATTGATTATAATAATGGGTTATAATAATAATTGATTGTAATAATGGGTTATAATAATAATTGATTATAATAATAATTGGTTATAATAATAAAAGATTAAAATCAGATTTAGAAACATCAGCAGTCGTCATGTATATTATACCTTCATTTTTTCGAAATGCTTTTTATCATCTTCCATTTTAATGATTCTTTTCTCTGAAAAGCTAGAAACATTTAATTAAAAGAATATTTACACTACTGTTGGAAATTATCTACATGGCTAGCGCGCGCGGTACTCAAAATCACTGATGTCTTTGAAACACGATAACTCGGCCAGAAGTAAAGTTAGAAATTCAAAAATAAAGAAGTTGAAAAGCTCATGAAATGCAACGTCGAATGGCTCTTAGTTGATAAATTTCTGGATTTGTAACGAGGAGATATTACGTGAGAAGTTTAAAAGAAAATTTACTTAATTGATATATATATATATATATATATAGTTAAAAGTTTGTCATAAGGACAACCGTAGGATTTCGCCGGGAGTGGGTGCTAATCTGAAAAATTGCATCCCCTCCCAACGAAATCGCGGTAATATTTCAGCTGTCTCACGAACGTGCGATAGGTGGTTACAGTCGGCGATGAATTCAATACGATGATCTGGAAAAAGTCTTATGCACCCTGAGGACACGGAGCGACGCAAGGACGAACGCCTTCTGCATTTTCCCTGCAAGCATCTCAGCTATTTGTTGACACACAGGGATGATTTTCAGGCTATTAACCAGTGAAACTTTGGCACCTCCAACAGCGCCGATGATTAAGACGATAGCTTAACAGAATATTCGTGGTATAACCATCGCAACGCCCTCATAAGATCTTTATACCTTTCTTTCTTTTCTTTTTCCTTGGCTGTGACGTTTATGTCAGCTGGTGCCGAAAATTCGATAACGAACATGGTTCGTTTCTCGAAGTCAAGGAGAACTATGTCAGGGAAACGGGTCTTCCATCCCTGCAGAGCCGCGCGTGCAAGGATAAGGCTAATACGCGGAGAGGTCGCCCGGTATCTCAGGTCACAGTTCGAGACACCTCACCTAGGTGTCATTCAGCTTTCGGCACGGTTCTAACGCCTTCGCTTAGGCCCTTAGGGGTTATTCCTTCGGGACCATCCCTGGACAATTGTCCGCGAATGCTTATTCATTATTGTAACCATATTCAGCAGAAACCCTTGGTACAGGACCCTCTATCCGCAACCCGAGGACGCGTTCTGTAGCTTTGTCATAGGCCCTTCGGTTTGATTCCCAAGGAACCAAAACCGAAACCGAATGGGGGCTCTTCTGGGATATATATATATATATATATATATATATATATATTATATGTATATGTATCTTTCCGATTTGCAAACAAATTTTCTACGAAGTTGTGCCTATTTGAATTTTGTGCTGTGTCTTTCAAAGCCCCCCGAATGCTTCTTTTAATCCTCTATAACTTTCGAACTAATTGAGATATTGACCTTTTACTTCTTGATTTTGATAGCTTTTATAGAATTTATTTAAAATTCACTGAAAAATATAATAAGGTTTTAAATTAAAAAAATGACGGCGGTTTTTGTAAAAATATTTAAATTAAATGTTTTCAAAAAACCCACACTTAAATCTTTTTGCCAATTTTTCGTTAAATTTGTACTTTTATGAGGAAAAATTTTTGTGAGTGTCATGCAAGCTAACTAACTTTTTTAGCCACGATTTTTTTTCATTACATCAAATTTTCTCATTTTTTCCGCAAAAAACGGCAGATAAGAAAAAATTTTGAGACAAAATTTTGCACGTGTAAAAAGTTCTATGAAAAGCACCTCCTGCTCTTTTGCGATACCTTGCATTGTTTACGAGGAAAATTCAAAAATTATATTTTTAGGCGCGGCTTGCAAGTTTGAGCGCGCCTGGGGCGCGCGACTGTTGGTTCTTGTGCTTCGCTTTCAATAATGTTTGTACCTGGCGCTTCGCGCTCGGTCTTTGTATTTCCCTTACATTTGTGCACAAAGAAAATACTGTCACCAACCATACGATTCCTGGATAAAATTTTTAATGTTTAGGTTTTATTTTGAAATAATAATTTTCTAATTTTGAAGGTTTAAAATAAGGTCGAAAAAGAATCTGGAAGATTTTAAGACAATTTTCTTTTAATTTTGCAGGATTTATAAAAAAATCTAGGGAAGCTGAATTATTTCAAAAGATATTTGGGAGTTTTAGAAAGCTTCGAAAATAATATTTAAGACTTGAAAGATTTCAAACAATGTCAAACGAAATTTAGATTTTCAAAGTTTTCGAAAGAAGAAAGTTTTGGAAAGAAAAATTATGTAGAAGCTTTTTAAGAATTTTGATATATTTCAAGAGGATGAAGCATTTTTTTTAATTCCTGGGAAAATTTCGAATTATTTTTTATTTTTTTAAATTATTTTTAAGAAAAAATTAAAAAAGATTTTGAACATTTATAAAGTTTTAAAATGATTTCCAAAATTGTCGAAAAAGTATCTGCAAGATTTTGAGGAAATTTGTTCAATCTTGTTTGATATTAAACAATTTTTACGAAATACTTGAATTTTGGAAGGTATCAAGTGATTAATATTTTTTCTTGGGATTCATTAGAAAAATTATTTTTTATTTCCAAAGAATTCTACGGAAGATAAATATTATTTGAAAAGATACGTAGAAGGATTAAATGTTTTGAAAAGATAAAAAAACAATTCAAATCTTGAAAAGATTTCATGAAACTTAAAACAAAATATAGATTTTTTAAGATTTCAAACAAAAAATGTAGAAGATTTTCAAGAACTTGGAAAGGTTTTAAAATAATGAAAAAAATGTCTTCAGATTTCGAGCAACCTTTGAAAGTTTTGAAGTTTTGAAATTATTCAAAAAGAATTTGAAACTAGAAAGGATTTCATGAACTGTTAAACAAAATGTAGACTTTTGAAGAATTTGAACAAAAAATGTAGAAGCTTTTTAAGAATTTTGAAACATTTCAAGGGAATATAACATTCTTCTCAAGATCCTTGGATAAATTTGAAATAATTTTTTATTTTCAAGAATTTATTTTAGAAAATTGAAGAAGATTTGAAAATATTTCGAATCTTTTAAAATGATTTCGAAAATTGTTGAAAAAGTATCTGCAAGATTTTGAGGCAATTTTTTATTTTTTTAAAGTTTTGAAAAAATTTCAAAAGTGTTTCAAAATTCAAAGAGGTTTCATAAAAATCGAAAGAAATGTAGATTTTTTAAGATTCGAAAATAAAATGCCGAAGTTTTTAAAGAATTTTAAAAGGTTACAAGTGAATAAAATTTTCTTTTAAGATTGCTGGGAAAATTTGAAATGATTTTTTTTTTTTTTGAAAAGATTCGAATCATTTAAAAAAATATATTGAGATGGTTCAGAATTTCTTTTTACATTTAAAAATAATTCGGAACTTGTAAAGATTTCACAAAATTGGAAAGAAAATGTAGATTTTTGGAGATTTGGAATAAAAAATTTAGAAGCCTTTTAAGAATTTTGAAGGGTTTAAACAAAATTCCTTAAAATTTCTGATAAAATTTCGAATGGTTTTTTTTTTAATTAGAAAGGTTAATTTTAAGAGAATATTCCAAAATTTTTAAAGAAGATTCCGGAAGATTTTAATGGATTTTGTTTTTAATTTTGTAGGATGTAAAAAAATTTGTAGGAAAAATTAGAATTTTAAAAGATTGAATAATCTAGATTTTTGAAGATTTCCCAAAGACATTTAAAAGCTTTTTGATAATTTTCAGGGTTTCAAAATAATACAGAATTTTTTTCTAAGGGTCCTGGGAAAATTTGAAATTATTTTTTATTTTGACAAATTTATGAATAATGTAGATTTTTGAAAATTCCGAAAAAATATTTAGGAGCTTTTTAAGAATTTTGAAAAGTTTTAAGTGAATAAAAATGTTTTTATGAAGATTTCTGGGTGAATGTTGGATGATTTTTTATTTTGAAAAATAAATGTTAAGAGAATATTTAAGAAGTTTTCAAAATATTTCAAAAGATTTTCAAAATTGTTTTTAAAAAATTCTGGAATATTTGGTAAAATAAAAAAAATTCCTTACAATTTTCTCGCTTCTTTTCCGACATATCTGAAATATGTGAACATCTTTTTGAGTTTCCTGCAAAATCTTAAGAAAATTTTGTTTGTAAAACCTTAAAAACCAACTGATAACACTTATTTCTTAGAATGGCAAGCGATTTTCGTTTAATTTAAGCTCGAACTTAAGTGTTCAAAAACTTTTAACAAATAAATAGTTATTCGCAATTTTTCTTTTATATTAAAAAATACTATTTCCCTGAGCTGGAAAAACTTATACATATAAAATTACATAAATAACTACATATACCATTGATGATACTGGTACATATAAGAAAAAAGTCTCTTTGTGTTATTGGATGATCCTTAAATACTTAAAAATTGGTTTCAATAATCGTTTGCCTCCATACACGTGGATTTCGTTCCAATAGCCAAAAAATGATGCATTTAAAATTTAAGCTAAATCGGTTGATCAAAAAATTCGAAAAAAATTGGTAAATTTTGTAACATGGAAGTCCAATGGAAAACTTCAAGTGGTTTGCGAGTGGCAAACATTAATCGGTTTGGATAAAATTTGGAACATACCACTTTTTTATTCATATTGGAACGAAATCCGTGAAAGCAAACAAAAGATTTCTAAATTTAAAAAATAAAGGACACCTTACTGAGTATTCTGTCATTACGAATACGAGCCCATATTTTGCAACATCTTATTATTTATATAATCTCTCGTAAAGTTATGCTCAATTGCTCATTCGTTCTCAACACAAACACTTTCACTGACCATAATTGACCATAATTATTTATCAATTCATAGATTAAATCTGTGATCAAATGAACCTTCAAGTCTGCAATTTTGATTCGTAGCAATTTGTTTATCCCCAAGCTCGTTACAGCTAAAGCAGCGTGTTTGTTTCTGAAATTATTCGCGTGACGATGAAAGCGCAAAGAGAAAGCATGATAAGATACATTATACGCGGATATTTGCAATACTTGCTATAAATTACTGTTTGTTTCGTGCAAAAGTTATATTAAAACTAAAGACTCGATGCCTCATCACGTTTGTTGAAGGTAAAAAAAAACGGAAAATATTCATTGAGCATTTTCTGGTCTATCTGGTGATAATTGTGCTGCGTGGGAAATATTTCCGCACGTTTAGAAACTCCTAGGTGAAATGGTGATACATTTCGCTACACAGGAAGTTGAAATACCTGAAAAGTATGTCAATTTTTATGTCAAGGTGAGCCATAAATATGTGAAACAAAGAAAGTTGAAGGAGTTTTGCTCAAAGGCTAATTTCTATTATTCTCTTCTACAATTGAGCCATTATCTGCAAGAACAACTTGAGTAGCAAAAGTGCAAATTTCGTTCGTTGAAGATTCATCACTTTAGGAAAAAGTTCATGTCTTTGGTTGAATACTTCAATATTTGGTTGAAAATGCGTTTTTTGTCTGAGAATGATTTTTGCTCACTGAAAATGTAATTATTCCATTTTTTGTTTCAAAAATTAACTTTTCTCCTTAAAAATTCAACTATTCAGTTAAGAATGCACGTATTATGCTGAAAATTGTTTTTTTGATGGAAAATTAATCTTCTTGGTTAAAAGTTCATGTTTCTGGTTGAAAATTCACCTACTTGGTTGAATGTTGAACTCTTTTTCAAAAATGTATTCAATTGTTCTGGAAGATTTATAATTTTAGTTGAAAATACATCAAAGTCTTCTGATTACGGATATCTTGGTTATTTTTCTGAAATCATAGTCAGTATTTGTTTAAACAATTTTGTTAACAATTCCAATATTTCTCAACCAATTGTTTTTATAAAATAATTCTCAGAATCTCCGAGGAAAAATAAAACTATTATATAATAATCACTATTGAATTACGAAATATCTTGACTAATCACATTAGTAATTTTTTACTAATGTTCAGAGACTCAATTTTTACTAATCAAATTTATAAAATTTCACTTGTAACTGTTACGGTTTAACAGCTTTGAATCAGAGAGGCAATAAAGTATCTTTTGCGTATTGGAAAAAAAGCTATACAATAAAAATAAACGTCTTTATACACTCAAGTTCAACATTATTCAAGGCACATTATTTTCAGAATGTTTTCTATATAAATGCAAATTTCTATGGAAAATTAGAAAAATGTACAACCAAATCAAATTTTAAAAACCTGAAATAGAACTCTGTTGACAAGTAGCGCATGAAGACCCTGAATATGTATAATTAATTTCGACTTCATTGATCCATTGTAATTTAAAGAGTCTACAAATTCTCATTTTTCTTAACTTCGTTCAAACAACCAGAAGGCAATGTATTTAAATCATGGAGACAGGCTACGTCACATTTACATTTCCACAATATGACCTTCTTATTGTGTCAATAGAGTCAAGAATGTCACACTATCGCGTTGTTTTATTGAACTTTTATATTTTTCACGTTTCCATTTGAATAACCTTTTTTAATTATTGTGTACATTCCTAAGTAAATTTATTTATTTGTATCAAGCAATTAGTTGCTCTCCTCTATTGAATTAAGAAATATCTCGAATAATCGAATTACTAATTTTCTACTAATCTTTGGTGGCTCACATTTCGCTAATCGAATCAGTAAAATTTCTCTATTAATTATTCAAATGTTACCGATTTTTATTCAGAAGACCTAAAAGTATCTTTTCCATAAGGAAAACAGCTATACAGTTAAAATAACCTTCTTGAGGCATTCAACTTTATCCTTATTCAAGGTGATACTTATTATATATTTAAGGCAAATTATTTTGTACAAAGTTTGATGAATAATTGCAATTTTTGTATGTAAAATAAGGAAGATATACAACCGAAAAATGGTTGAAAAGCAAAAACAGTACTCTGTTAGAAAGTAGTAGAGAAAATATATATAAATAATTTCGAGTCTTCGTTCAAACTTTGTTAAAAAAATCAGAGGGCAATGCCTTTAATTATCGCGTCGTTTCATCAAACTTGTCTATTTCTCACTTCTTTCATGTTTATAACTTTTTTTAAATTGTTTTCTCTTATTACGAGGCAATATTAATTCACAACCTTAAAAACAATATATTTTTCATTAATCTCCACTCCCCTACAATTCACAATTTTTAAGTTATCAAAACATGTGCTATCGTCATGGTAAGCGGCATTTTAAGAACATTAAACTCACTGCCTATTGTGCTGAAACTTACGAATATTGCATGCAGTAAGCCTGAAAAGTGCATACCAAGCTCAGTGCAGTGATAATAATAAAATAATGGCAATTAGAAGTCCATTCGAATCCCGCTCAGTTGATTGAAACGAGCTTTATTTTTTTCAAGTTCTGTTACCTAATTATGAATATATTATAAAATTTGTATTAAAAAACACAATTTTGACATGAAACATAAAAAATGTATTCTATCTTAACATTTTTCTGCATGGCGGCGTGATTTCTTCAAATTCCAGCCAAAATTCTGCTCGACCATGTCAGCGATTTAGGAAGCAATTCTTTCTCGAATAGTAGGTGCCCAAAAAAAAGTATTAGATTTTTTGTATCAGAACTTCACGTGAGTCTTTTTTTAATCAGATTTTTTCGTCAATTTCACTTTTCATTTTTAACGTTCATGAAAAGGCAATTCAGAACCGATTGGTTGACCTGGATGATTTTTGTATTGAGGAATAAAAGGTCTGGACGATTTCCTCTTAAAAATCGCAATTTTTAACAAAAATTCACGGAGAGAAGTTTTTATTCGAACGAAAAATTTCTTTTTGCTTTCAAAAGATTTAACTTCGATATAGATAACACTAGTTTATAGCCATTTTGCGCTACCATTTTATGGAAGCGTTTTTGAGATATCAGTTTTCAAAATTTATTTCTCAAATTCTCAGAGTTGTTTCGACCACTGGCCAATCTTAAAACGTCAGCATAGAAAGTTGCAGAGGGTTCAGTTGCCTTTAACGTGAGTGCTCGTTGAGGGTAATCGGTCAATTAGAACTCGAGATCGGTCGGAACAACTCTGAAAATCGAAAAAAAAAAATCGAACATTGATATCACGAAAACGCCTCCATAAAAAAATGTGTGTGTGTGTGTGTGTGATTTTTGTGTTTAGTGGGCCGAAATACATTATAAAATTATATTAAGATGTGGAGGACAGAAAAAATGTTCAGTTTTGTTAACTAGTGTAATGTACTTGTTTTATATTTTTCTGAGCAATAGATTTTGTTGTGAAACTGCGTAAATATGTCAATTTTGTTCAAAAATCATTTGTTTGTAACGTTGTAAATTGCAAACGGTTTATCAGAGGACTTTCTCGGACCTTTCGAACGAAAGGTATCTCAGGAAGGTATCTCGTTAATGGCAACACGATTATTTGAAAAAATATTTTTTGTCATTTATGGCCATTTGTCATTTATACAGCTGTGTACATTAGACTCGACGGTCCCAAGTTGGATTCCTGCTGGAGGTGGATTTTTCATTGAACACTTCTGCTTAAGGTTCATCAAGATCTTAAATTATGTTAATTTTTTCAAATTGAATATGTATAATAATAGTAATAATAACAATGTCAATTATAATTTAGGCTGGATGAATACAGTTGTTCATGTAGAAAAATATGTATTACAATTGAAGTACGAACTACTTTACTGCCCTTGTCCATTGTTTATTTTTCTTTGGCCTAAACTTTTGGCCAAAGAAATATTTATTTGATTCAATGGGCTATTTTTTTGCTTTGAATATTCAAGAATTTGATGCAGGAAAATAGTTTGTTGAGCCTATAACAAATTTGCTTAACCTTAGAATAAACTTCTTTCCTTTTTCTTGCCTTGATAAGGGTGCTGTGTGAGCACCGAAACGTTGAAATTGCAATAGGAGCATTTTGTGGTGGTTGTCCAAATTTTATCGTTGAATTCTTGTTTTATTTTCAGGATTTCTATATATTGAAATTTCTTTCCACAAATTCACATTTTCTCAGTTCAAAGGAACATTCATTCCCATTCATGGCACATTCGTTTGGAACAATGAGTTATTTAATTGGTCTAAACCGTACAGTTTTGTCTTCAATTGATATTTCTTTGGTTCAAAGACATATTCCCCTTAAAAAAAGTCGTACTTTCGAATCAAACAATGTTAGCCTAATCCTATTATAATCTCTTTCGCAGAAGTAAATAATTTGTTCAATCCAAAGTTTTACAAATAATCAGCACTTTCACTTACTTCGGCCAAGTCAAATTCACTTGGTACAAGTGAACTTTTTTCGCAGTGCATAAGTATTGCTTTTGATGACATTTTAGTGTTTTTTTTTAATTCAACTATTTGGTTGAAAATGCACCTTTATAAGTTGGAAATAAGAGTATATGGTTAAAAATTCAACAACTTCGTTGAAAATTTATTTATCTTGTTGGAAATTAAACTATTTGATTAATTCATTTTTTTAAAACGAAAATTACACTTTTTATTGAAAGTCATCTTTTTTCCATTGGAAATTCACTTTTTTGTTAAAAATTCTACTGTCTTCTAAAAAATACGTATTTTTGGCTTTAAAATTGTACTATTCGGTTAAAAGTTCAACTATGTTGTTGGAAATTCATCTTCTCTGCTCGAAAGTTCAACTATTCCGTTATTAATGATACTGATTAATTGAAAATTAATTTTTTTGTTGAAAGGTGAAACTTTTGGCTGGAAATTCAACATAATTCATGATTAAATCTTAAAAATCTATAGATAGAAGTTGGATTCAACACTCCACGACTCTCGATATAAGCCAAGATTTGGTCTCGAAATGGAATTTTCTCTGGATGTGCACCTGGGTTCAAGGGTGCAAACATGAGAATGAAATTTCTTATTTTGAGACCATTAACATTCCAGATGCAACAAATTTGAGACCTCCGTTTATTTTTGTAAAAGAATATCTGAATTTGTTGAAAAAGTGCTGAAGAAATCTGTTTTTCTTGAATGATCTGTATATAATTAAACACATATAAGCATTGTTCAGAAAGTTCATAGACTATTTTAAGGAAATAATATCGTTTTTGACATTATTGCAAGACTCATAGCGTCTATAATATATACCTTAAAATCTTTCAAATCCTTTAAAATATTTGGAAATATTATAAAATTTTCTCAAATCTCTTCAAACCATTGAAATCCTTAGATGTCCATCAATTATTAAAAATAAATTCTTCAAAATTCCATTTTAATATTATAACATACCTCAAAATCCCGTGAATTTACAGGGAATTTGAAGGTTGAAATTCTTCGCAGTATTTTGCTACCTTAGGATGAAAATTTGACATGAATTTCAGCCTGATACGAGCGGAGGCCGATTTGCCAAGCTTACCCGGCTACACCCTTTCTTGAAAAATTTTCAATCTTTTCAAATTTTTTCAAATCCCCTGAAATTTTTCAACACTCTTGAAAATTCCTTGAATGTTTTCGAAAATTTTAAAATCTTAACAATTATTTACAATCTTATATATATATATATTTTAGATTTCGCAAATAGCTTTGAATAATTGGAAATCTCTTAAAATCTTTGAAATCCTTCAAAATCCCTCAATTCTTTTGAATAAATTGTTCGAAATTTTATCAAAATATTGTACAATTCCTTGAAATCTCCTGAAATAAAATGAAATCTTATGATATTTCTGGAAATCTCTTGACATTTTTGAAGTTCCATGATGTTCTTGGAGATCCTGAAAAATGTATTAAAATATCTTATCAAGAGCCCTTAAAATCTTTCAAAATTACTGAAATCCAAAATCTTATGAAACCCCGTGAAATCCGCTAAAATTCGTTGAAAATCATTTGAAATAATTGAAAATCATAATGATGGAAAAAAATAAAGATACTCATTTAATAATACCAATATAATGTCTTTTTATAACATTATCACAACCTTTCAGTTGAAAATAACTGAACTTTAATGTTATATAATACAATTTTGGATACATGGATTTCCTTGAAGGTTAATTTGTTAAAAATAATACGTAACAGTATCGATTCACCCCCTTCCCCTCCTCCCCCCGTGTAAAAGATCGTATCATTTTCCCGAACCCCCTTCACCTAGATAGTTTTTACGTAACTTATGGATAGCCTGTGAGTGGTAAAAAGGCTGATTATAAAACTCATTTCCAACAGGCTGTTTCATTTATGTTCCGTAGCACTATAGTTTCACTTATTGTACTATGATGGCTTTACTTAGAAGACCCCGGCAAAACAGAGGCCTACCCAAGAATCCTTTTTACCACTAAAGTATCGTTAAAGTTCTTTAGTATGAGTATTTTCATCGCTGGACGACTCAAATGTATAAATTTAATTACAAACAGTGATAAGCCGCGGTTGCATCCGACTTCATTAGAGGTACTCTCATTCGTGTGAACCTTTGGCCACGGGAGAGGAAAACTGCAGAAAACCATCTGCCCGAATGTAGCTGGTTTTCCGACTGTCAGGTTTGAATGTAGACATTCGATGCGACATATTATCGAGTGTGAACAGTCGTCCACGGCGAGAAACGTCCCGCTCGACATTAGTTAGCCACAGTGAATACTGAACCTGGGTGTATATCGCAAACGTTGACCCATCCGCGTGCTATGCTAACCGCGCTCGAAATTGATTGACGTCCGCGACTCGCCCGATTCAAGATTCACCGCTCATAAAAAAATGGTACAGAACTTTTGCTTCAAAACCCAGTCGCTTTTTCCGTTATTCAGTTCATACAGGTATCCACCTTATACTGCGGTTCCCCCTATATCATTTATCTGATTACTCGTGAGTGGAAACGATAAACATACTTGGCCCAATTGAAATGAGCTTTTTATGAATGAGTAAACAATGACTTTCCGTTGAGAGATTTGTATCCACTAAGGACAATTTATGTACCCTCAACCTCTTTGATCTTATATTCGTAATCTCTCGCGAAACAATGTGGCGGATATACCTAGTCGTGCATGACAATCCCTAGGTTATTACGTGCGTAAGCATGCAATCTCCCACACTTGGATTATATATCTAGTATCTTGACCAGCTCACGAGCGACGACCTTGAGGCGTGACACAAGGGAAATTCTTGCTTATATGAAAGGGTGCATGATAAAGAAGGAATCCTTTCATATGTGTCATAAATCAAGCTATAGAATAATTTGTCATGCGAAAAAACAAGCAATAAGAATTAACCTTGCATTCCACTAATTGAACTGATAACATTATGTATTGATTATATCCAGGATATATATTTTTACATTGTATCAGGGTTTAAGGTAGTTGTGCAAAAAATCACATCTCTGGACAAAACAGTTTTCTTTGATTTAAAGAATTGAAATGATATTATCAGTCATGTCTTCTGAAAAAAAGTTATTTTTTATGAATAAAGTTTATACTCCAGCGGGTAGGATAACCAATTATGCATTCGTGTCAAGAACGGAGAAATGAAAAAATATATATATTTGGCACAACAAGGAATATTTTTAGGATGGGAGGCAATCGAAATAATTGACTTTTTTACCTAGGCAATATTTAAAACTGTTATGTGAACTTATGTTATACTTGCTAAGCAAGAGGGTTGAATAGAAATCCCTATTCGACTAAAGTGTATGATGATCAACTAAATTAATGTCAAGGAACTAAAATGGAGGTAATATTCATATAAACCCTTTCAAAAATGTTTTCGTACCTTGCGTAGTTTGACCGAAAATTGAAATTTTTAGTGTTTTCATTTATTTTTTTATTATTGGTAGCCACAAGATTCGTACAATTTACTTAAAAAATGGCCACTATGCGCTGAATTATTAAGACTCACGAAAAATGATTTTTTGAGCAATAGTTTTTGTAACTGAATGGTTTCATACTGTCGCTTCTTATCAATTTTTATAGATGATTGAATTTTAATCAATCATGGTTTACATTTTCGAAGAAAAAATTTTCTGCAACTCTACTGTTTCTAATTTTTGAAAAAGCGAACAATCTTAAAATATGGTTATTTATTTTTAAAATATTTTCTAAAACAAAAATGGTTTCAATAGTTTTAGCCATAGAAAAATTACTTCTAAATTCAAAAACAGTAGAGCGGTAAAACGTTTTTTCCATACAAAAATAAACTATTATTTATTAATATTCAACCATTTTACAAAAATTAGTAAGAAACGACAGTAATACAAAATCAATTACAAAAGCTATCGTTGAAATAATCCTTTTTCGTGATATTTTTTATTCTTATTCATTTCTATGCATTGTATTTACCGTAGTATATACTAAACTAAGTGAAAAGAAAATTTTGTATGGTTCAAGTTAACTTGACACGATTGAATGCTGCTCGAGAATACTCTGCAGAATTCAATTTAATCACATTCAAGAAAAAGTTCCACAAAATTAACTTACAAGAAATTCTGCATTGGTTTTCACCAGAATTCTGGTTGAAACAATCAGAACATCCTGTTGAAACATAAATTTACTGGAGAATTCTGGTTAAAATAACTAAAAAAATAACATTTTATATAGGAATTTTTACGAAAAACAATGTAAAACAGTTAGAAACCCCGAGGAAAAAGCATTGTTGTGTATAGAGTTTTTTCTTGTTGAGTTGAAACAAAATAAAATGATACTAAATCATCAAATTGAATTGTGCAGAGTATTCTCATGTAGAATTCAATCGTGTCCGATTATTTTTATCGTAAAAATTTATTTTAATTTGGCGTATAATTTATTTTATTTTTATAGACCTTATTTAGCTTTGCTAAACATTTTAAACTTTATGTGGAGTTTTACGATGAAGGATGTAATTATGAAAAATTTAAATAAAAATAGATACACAAAAGGCAAATTATCTTTTCTGTGTGCAATTTAATTGTTAAAAATAAATTGACTAAACAAAATATAGAATTTTAGTTTTGAAGGGTAGAACACGTTTCATTTTATGTGGAAAGATGCAGTTTATTGTAGTGACAATTACGAAGTGTCTCCTCGTCCCGAAATTCGAGATGAGAAGTTAAGTATTTTTTCATAAATTTAGCTAATCGTCTCGAATATTTGGGACGACTAGACACAGCCTAAAAATTATCATGAATTGCAAAAAGCAATGAATATTCAATTATGTGTATCCAAATATCTCATCAGACTAACTGAACTTGAGACAATACTTAAAAGTAAATACGAAGCTACATGAGAAATAATTTAAGTGAACAAATAGAAAATGTTCACACTTCTTCGCAAAAAAATGTTGCAGCATTTTGAATGAGCAAATATGCGATTTTCCTCATTTTTTACACATAAAATTTGTGATTGTGTAATAAATATACGCTGAATTATCTAATCAGATTCAGTAAGCATATTATTTTTAAAAATAACAGTAATTCATTTAATGCCTCATAACTTGAAACAATTGTTTCCTCCAAAAAGTATCCTAATTTACAAAACTGAGGTATAATCTATGTGTTCCATTAAATTATTTATAATAAAGCTAAATATTTAGTACTAACAATATTCTGCACTTTTAGAAAGTATTTTAAGCTACTTCGATACATATAAGACGAAAAAAAGTTGAATCCACGAAAAAAGTGTGGCAATGTTCTATTTGCTTATGCTTTTTGTTTAAAAAGGATAGGTTGAATATTATTTATAATTTGTTTGCAATTTATGATCATTTCGCTACAAAATACTGTACATTTCCGGACAAAGAAAACCTTTCAAACTAAAATGTTATATATTAAATTGTAATTTGTTTAAATCTATAATTTTGTGTCATAACGGAGTATGAATTCTAACAGAAGCACTTTTCTCCTAATGAGAAGTTTTTACTGCATATCCCAATTCCGAAAACTGATTTGAAATAATAGTACGACTTCGTGCTAGAACCGCAGAGCCTAATTTGCGAGTTACGGTGGAGGAATATTGCTAGTCGATTTTACTTTGTGTTCGGTCGCAGTAATATTATCGTGGAGTTATCCTCGGAGTTATCCTTAAACACCCGAGAGTGATCTGCGACCTTCTCACCACCATGAAATGTATAGGTGTAACTTTTATTCATTGTCGGTCTCTATAGTAGTAGCTAGGTGAGTTTCAAGCGGAAAAAGCGAAAAAAAGTAAATGGAAAAAGAAAAAGACAAAGACAAAGTAAAAAGTAAAAAGAAAGAAGGAAAATGACAATGAACATGACAGTGACAATAACAATAACAATAACAATGAAAATGATAATGAAAAAGGAAAGAAAAAAAAGAAGTAAGAAAAAAAAGGAACAGAGGCACTCTTGGTAGAGATGAAGAAGTATATATGTTAGATATTTAAGACTCTTCTTCACGGCGTAATAATATAACATCCGTAACACCTACTCAGGTACTCGGAATATCAAATAATACAAGTACCTGCATTGGAGACCGCGCATTGGGGTCGGTCGTTCGTTCTTCAGTAGGTATTCCCACGCTGCCGAGAACTCGTTTGACCGCCGCCCAAATTCACACGCTCGACCGAGTAAATCTACGATGAAGTTGCAAGTTCATCGAGCCCGAGGATCTCTTTACGCAAGTATGTCCGTGTACGAATTTTTTGCGGCCTAAATAACACAGATCTAAATGTCCTCTGACTTTTTTCTTTTAGATTTCAGCCATTCATTAGAAAGTACTGTTTCTTTAAGAAGATATTTTATATGCAGGTTAGAGCTCAGGTGAGGAGAGATTCCTGGTTTCGGATTGCACTTCCTGATTAAAAAAAGTTGTGCATTGTCTTCCGGCATATTTTGCCAGATTTTGATTTTCTCTTCCGGCATATTTTTCTCTAACGGATGACGTTCGTATAAACATATCCTGAATTTCGAGTGACGGGGGTGATACACGTTTTGAAGCAAATGTTGTTTCTCTAAGTGGCCACCTTGACCAATGAGATTGAAGCGCGACAATCGGGGGGTGTATGGTTTGTTTACATGGTTGTCACATAACCTCTATCATTTCCGTTAATTTTTTATGGAAAAGATAATTTACATTTTTAGTCTCTCGATACGTACTAAAAATATTTAGGACACCTTAGTTCTGGAAGTTTTTCTACCATTCATTTTGAAATTTCTAATTATTTGGTGCCACAAACATTGAACGCTTTCCTTCTTTATAGCACAATCTTCATTATCATAATTCGACAAGCGACGAGATTTTGGTATTGTGCTAATGCCCATAACCGTTGATACACACATAATTTTTTTCTCCTTTCACACATTGTCATAAATAATGTCATAAAAAAGAAAAACACAATTTGACAGTCAACAAATTTAAATGAATAAAAAATTAGGCTTTGACTTTTCTTTTCAAGTGTCTAAAGTGACCCGACGCGTGGCAAGGATTTGCAACGAGGTCTATTCGTCCGGACATAAGCCACGCGCCTCCTTCCCTTTTCCAACATAAACATACATAAACTTACGGACTGCCCATTCTTTCAGCCCGGACGTGAAGTCAAAGATAAATGTACGGACAGTCCGTACTTTTATTCTAGCCGAGCTAAAAGCACGTACAGTCCGTACTATTTGGACCAACCGAGCTAAAAGTACGGATAGTCCGTCACTTTCGACTCGGAACTCGACACTATGTCTCCCTACGTTATTTAAGTTTCGCATTTTTTATCTGCTCTTTATCAAAACTACTGATGATGCTGTTTTCCACAACATTCAGATTTTTGTACTTTTTTTCGACTAGAGAGCACTCAAGATCATTTTGTTCTTATTATTTCATTTTGCTGACTTCTTTCTAACGACTATACCAACGTTTATTTTCATTTGATGTTTCTGAAAATATCTTACTAAGTTTCTTGGTATTTTGTTGAGTCTTCGCTATGTTGTACGCTATCTGATGAGGAAATCGGTCTGATTCCCTCTACATAAGCAATAAACATACATTATATATAATTGTAAAAAAGTTGTGGGTGAAAAGTTTTTGGCTTCAGGGTCCAGAAGAATTTGATTTAATTACACAGAAAAAAAAAGTCTTACTTCTATGTTGGTCTTGTTTTTATTTTTGCCTTAAATTAAGCTGATGTATAAAATTTTATAACAATTATGTCTTAAAAAGAGCCATTAAGGGTCTTCAATTTAAAACAAAACACAATTATGGCTAGCCCTTAGTCTTTTGTATTAAAAACAAGCCCCAATTGGTCTTCGACCTGAGGCAGCAAGATTTGGTCTATAAAGAAGAAGGTAATGAAGCTTGCTTTAGCCCTCTAGGTGTAGCTTTTAGACCTCTGAACAGCTATAGCTAACTTCAAAGAGTTGTCACGTCACAACTGAATAGAGCGAGCCGAGCGAGACGCGTCGTATTGTCGTCGAGCGTAACCTTTCATGTAATATATTTGTTACTGCTTTCTGCCCTTATTCTGATTATAATCAGGATAAATCAATCACCCAGAAGACAGTTTCTTTGAATCAAAGAAACTTTTCTTTGGCTGTATATGTACGGCCAAAGAAAAAATTCCTTGAATTCAAAAAAGTTTATTTGATTCACAGAAATTTTCTTTAATATGAAGAAATATTTTTTTTCAATTAAAAAAAATTTCTTTGAATCGAAAAAACTTTTTTTAATTCAAGGAAATTTGTTCTTTGACCGTACATATATATGTCAAAGAAAAGTTTCTTTGATTCGAGGAAACTGTTTTGTCAGTGTAATTTGATTTATAATACAGGCTTTACTTAGGTTATATTTAGCACCTCTTTTAAATTTATAAAGTGACTTGATGTAAGCCCACAGTCTGGCTACAGAGACTACTTTTAAGATTATGCAACGGCTTGATGTTAGCCTACCGTCTAGCTAACAACTAGTTTCTAAACCATGCAGTGGCTTGATGTTAGCCCACATTATCGCTACCGACTACTTTCAAGACTGCATTGGGTCTAACTTGTAACTCTATAAGCAGTTCATTTTAAAGATTTCAAGCTATGCTAGTTTTCAACCACGCTGGTCTTCTTTGTGTTACACCTTGAAACAAGCCCACTCTTGGTTTCGAATCAAGACTTTTTTTTTCTGTGTAGTTAACAAATTAGGCAGTGTCTAGGTGTACCGACAACAATCCAGCTATGTGTACTCAAATTTCGGTACAAATAATCCTCCTCCCAGGTCCCGCTATTCGTACCAAAATTTCTAGCACATTTATTTATTTTGTAAAAAATGACATATTTTTTTTGGTAGAAATGTAGTGCGCCGTGCATAAATTATTTAAAGTTGGTAGGTCAACAATTTTTCTATACTGTCTCAAATGGTACGTTGTCAAAGCCATTTCTTACGTAAGATATTTTCAAGTCCGTGAATCACTATAAAAAAAAAGTTAAGAAGATTGTATTGTAATTATTATTATTTGTAAAAATCACAATTCACTAAATGATAATAAATGAATAAACAAATAAGGGGTCATCTACAAATTAAATAAGGTATTTTTCTAAAATTCTGTACCCCCTTCCTCATGAAAAATACTGTGATATTTGCTTCGACCCGTTTATCAAAAATTAACTTCAATGTTTATTTGAACTATTATTCTTCAGCCCATAATTTATAAGAATCCTTATTCATTGAGCACAGGCTTCATAATCGTCTTTTCTAGTTGGAAATTCAATTGTTTTGTAGAAAATTTGTATTTTCAGCTCGAAAATTCAATAATTTGGTACGAACTTAACTATTTGATCCAAAGTTATACTGCTTTGTTAAAAAGTTCTTGTTTTAGTTGCAGATTTATCATTTCAGCTGAATATTCATATTTTGGTTGAAAATTTAACTATTTTATTGATAATTTGTTTTTTTTTCATTGTTAAAAATCAATTTTTAAACTGAATATCGAACTATTCCATGTTTGGTTAAAAATCAAACGTTTTTAATTACAATTCATTTATTTGATTGAATAATTCATGTATTTTGCTAAATATTCGACTTCTTCGGTGGAAAATTAATATACTTTGTTAAAACTTTAATTATTTGGTTGGGCATTCATGTATTTTGTTGAAAATGTGTGTTTTTTAGTATGGAATTAATCGTCTTGTTTGAAAATTCAACTAATTGGTTGAGAATGTGCGCATTTTTGTTAAGAATTCTTTTCTTTCAGTAGAAAATTCGTTCGGAACGAGACACATCGAATTTAAAAATTCATCTCTTTCGGTATAAATTTCATCTTTTGTGGTTAAATGCAACTGCTTCGTTGAAAATGATTATTTTTTGGTTGAGGATTCTACTATTTTGTTGAGAAATGCATCTTTTTGTTTAATTAATTTTTTTTATTCGAAATGAAAATCTTCACTTGGTTAAAATATCAGCTAACACATTTTTGTTAATAAATCATCTTTTTTGGTTTAAAATTCCACTACTTGGTTGGAAGTTGAACGACGTTTTTAGTTCATGTGGGGGGGGGGGGGGTCTTAATTTAAGGACCCTCACAAATTGGGGACGTGGTTCAAAATTTCAGGAAAAAAACGTCAAGTAATTTATGTACGGCCCCTGGTTTACAATTTGAATGTTTATTTGGATCACACGAACTCTACTGAACCTCCATGATTTTAATATTAATACGATCATATTTTTATTACATTTGCAAGTCATAAATATTTTTTTTCTGTATGAAGGTTAGAGCGATTCTTGACTGTAGAATGTATTACACTTCCTTATATAAAATACGTCTGTTGCATAAAAACATTTTGGCTAAACGTGCATGACTTTAATATTAATAAATATTTGTATTGTATTATACTGTAGGTATAATTTATATACCGATTTCGGTTCGCTTTGATGCATCGAAATGTAAATCGATGAGTGAAAAAGTCTCTATTTCTGAGAAGTAAAATATGCAAAAAAATTCGAAAAATGGTTGTCTCATAAAAACGTATAATTAATATTGCTTGTAATTTTGACAACGGCAATGATATACTGATATGCAGACCTGACACAGAGACACTTAAGCCACTTTTTAGTCACTTTTTTGCGGAAAAGTCACCATAGTAACTTTTTGAAAGGAAAAAACCACTTTAGTCAATTTAATCGATCTCATTTTAGATTTTACCTAAAAAAGAAGAAATTCAATTAATCGATATATGAAATCTATAGTAATACATAGTATGAAAAGTTTATTTAATATAAGGCTTCACACTCTCTCCCTTATTACTCTCTTTTTCTCTTTGTTAAAGAATTCCTCTTTTTTCGTCTATTTTCAAGAAACTTCTCTTTCTCTTGTTTGTTTCTCAAGTCCGAACTGAATTAATAGAACCTAAAGAAAAAAACCAACTATTTTTGGTTGAAAGTTAACTCTTCTTTGTTAAAAATTTTACTATTATATTTTTGGTTCAGATTTCAATTTTTTGAGTGAAAATTTTATTATTTAGTTGAAAATTTAAGTGTTTTGTTGAGAGTTATATTTTTGGGTAGAAAAGTTATCTTTCTTGGTTGAAAAATAACTTCTTTGTTGAAAATTCTACTGTATTTTTGGCTTGAGGATTTAACTGCTTTTGATTTCAGTTTAATCTCTTTTGTTCGAAATTTCGAACATTCAATTGAAAATTTAACTATTTCTTCAAAAATTCAACTTTTTTGTTTAAAATTTGTCTCTTTTTTTCAAGGGCAACTATTTAATTCTAAATGGAACTGTTTAATTGAAAATGATTTGCTTTTTTCTGAAAATTCAGCTATTTGATTGATAACATTTCATCTTCCTTTCACAGTTGTTTTTTCGATAAAAATTTTTTCTAGTAGAAACTCCAACTATTCGGTTGAAACTTAGTCCTTTTAGGTAGAACATTAATAGTCTTGGTTTAAAATAAATTTACTTTTTGAAAATTTTTCTTTTCTTCGTAGAAAATTTATCTTTTTCTTTGAAAATTAATATTTTATTTGAAAGTTTAACTATTTAATTGAAAATTCATCACTTTTAGTAGAAACCTATATTTTTCATTAAAAATTCAATTGTTTGTTATTTGAAAATTAAAAATCTGCTTTGGATGAGAATTAAAATATTTTGTTGAATCCCAAGTAACACCATGATTTGACAATCATTTCATAATAAGGAAAAGAAGCTGATGCAAAATATAATTATTGTCATTTACCTCACGTCACAGGAAACAAGTTCTTTTGAGAGCAAAAGCATTATTCATTACATTGCTGTCAGTGAGATGTTCTCTGATTATCAAGTCAAATTTATATAAACTAGCATGGTTGCTTTTTCATTTTCATTCATATAACGTCATAACCTTTTATTCAATTTTCAAATTTTACACTTTTAAAGTATTAATTTTTATTACTGCGATTCAAGTTGTCCAGTTTGGGATATTTATTTGAAAAATACATGAGGAGAAATTCATAATTATGGTTTTATATCTAACATTAGCCAAAAGTTATAGTAATGATATCCAAACGTTAAGCCAGAAAATAATTCAAATCATCCATGAGATAATGTGTTTTAATTTTCAAGAAACGTTTTAAATTTTTTTTACGTTCTTATTAAAAACAGCCAAACACTGAACAAGACGTCATAATCGTGTAATTTACATCAGTAACCTGTTGCCTTTAAACCATGTAATTGTAAGAGGTTGTGTTACCTGAGATATTTTTTTTTTAAAACACTATTACATATTTCCTCGAAAATGCATATTTTTTGGTTGAGAATTCAACTATCTGGTTGGAAATAAAACTACTTTGTCAACAACTGATTTTTTTGGTTGAAGATTTATCATTTTAGGTAGACATTGATCTTTTTGAGTGAAATATTTAGTTGAGAATTCATCTATGTTGTTTAAATTGCAATATTTTTACATGGAAGGTTATTAGATAGATATTGAATTCAATTTAGTACCTACATTAATTTGATTCAAAAGAACTTATTCTCCTATTATAGTAAGAAATGACCCTGTTTACCCTGTTACCCTGTTAATTTTCTGATTTTCTAGTTTCAATTGTTAAGTGTGAAAGGCTTCTTTTGTTTTTGATAAAATCATTATTACAATTTGTCTATTCAATCTTCTAAATGCAAATTGATAAAATAAATGTGTAATGGAATCGAAATTTTCAAGTAGGTAACTTTATTGCCGTTACAAGCCTCTTTTTGTGTGAACAGTAGTCACGTTGACGTACTTTTTAGCTTAAATTAGTCACTTTTACCACTTTTTCCAAGTACATTATTCTGTCAAAGCCCTGTGATATGTTGAAGATTGCGAAACCTTAAGTCATGAAATATTTACGTCAACTCCTGGCGTCTCTTTGTAGGTCTTAAGACCGATTTCCACGCTTTTGAGCTGACAAAAGGCAGGATACATAATTCCACATATTTTCATTGGTTATAATCTTCTCAGTGACCTTAGAGTCCGAGAATTTGAGAATGCGATGTTAATCCTGAAGATGAAAAAAATCTAAATTCGCCACACACGTGCATTACAGATGGATGAGATACGCAGCAAGAGCAGGGAGATCTCGAAGCTGGAGAAACTCGTGCGTGAATGCTCGCAGAATAACCGGAAGCTGCGGTCAAGGGAAGATGAAACGGTGAGTAAGAAAGAGACCCTTGCGAAATTCCTGGCGATACAAATGCAAGTTTAGTAAAGTAGGTACACTAAGCATACAGCGCTCGTGTAGAGATTGTATGTACATATTTCACTCGTGAGCATGAGATAAGTTCGGTACTGAAGCAACTGCATGGCCATTCCATTCCACTCGCGAGTGTTTCAATTCTGAGTGACAGCGGATCGTGAAAGCTCCATGGAGCGAACGAATAAGTGTACTTTAGGTGGTATCACCATGGTACGATAACGCATAACGACACCGCGGTGGCCCCAGAGCCAGTCTATCAAAGTCCAGAGGCAAAAGCCAGTGCACAGTCACATGATAATACCATTGAAATGCGAGTTATGAACGAAATGTATCCGATCTTGTGGTGTACCAGGTCAGTGGCGATGATATTCCCTTTAAAGTACTCCCCTTTGGAAGCCACAACCTTCTTCCAGCGATCCTCCCACTTTCAGAAGCACTCCTTTAGGCCCCTAGAAATAATCGGCAAATTAGACTTTATAAGCTAAGGCAATTTTTTACAGGAGAAAATTCTATCGCAGTAGTGGTGTATTCTACTATTTATCTAAAAAGCGAGTAGCCAAAAGAGTTGTCTACAACGGATTTTACCGGCCATGTCGCACAGTAGGGAAAAAATGGACAAAATTCTGCCTACGTCACATTTCTCGATACATCTCGGTAATTTTTTTTTTAATACTCGGGACAACTGAATCTAAATATTCACATGAGACCAGGCCATTCCTATATAATAATCCTGCGCAATACTATACCAAACATCAAGTATTCTGCACGTTTATTTCAAAAGTGAGTAAAACGGGTATCCTGTCTAAAAATTAAGTTGCAATAAGATTCCAAGAAAATTTTACATTCTCAATGCAAATTTGAGACTAGCACAACTCTGCGACCTGTCATTTATGGGTTAACTGTTAATATTGGCCAAAAAAAGCCTCAATGCATCTAATACTGTAAAAAACGCAATGCTGATAATAACATACAACCTCAAACTCACAAACCCCAAGCCCACAAGCCCCTAACCCACAAACCCCAAATTCA
>CAKNXH010001630.1:226949-340071 GCA_932178445.1 Andricus quercusramuli
GAACATGCTTTGGAAAAAGTTCGAACTTGTTGCAAACCTTGTTTTCTATAACACCAGATCATTCTTTGAATTTTGATGCAAGACATCTGATATAATTTGTTTTTATTTTGCATTAAAAATTCAATTTCTTGAATTGGTTAGCATGGCACAATAATTTAACTTTCGACTGTTAGGTGCTTTTGGATAAGATTCTTGATTTCAATACATTTTAATGAAATCACTCTGAATACATATGTTTACACATTATCCTTAATGAGGCAGTGATACCAAAAACTTACAATTCTGAAAGAAAGTATAGTGGACATAATAATATATTCAGGAAATTATATTTTAATTTATTTCTGATTAAATCGAACAAATTCAGTGAAAAATAATGTAAGTTGCCTAAATTTATTACAACTCATGATGTATGGTATTGAATGTGTGTTTTTTTTTTTTTTAATTTCGTTAGTAACCAATGGAAAATTTATTATTAAGTGTAAAATTAACAACAATCAATCTTCAATATGTTCTATAATAAAATCACTAAATAAGTGCAGGCTCTGCAGTGATTCCTCTATTTTTCTTTTTTCCTCTGTTTCAAAAAGTTCTCGGCCCTTCTTTGAGAAATTTCTCCTCTTTCTCCGACTAACAAGATATATCCTGCACTTTTTAATACTTACGTACATACTTCCTCAATAATGATTAGTTGAAAAATACTTCTTTGAAAAAATGTATGCACCCTAGGGTGTCCACCCAGATCCGGATTTTTGGATTTTATAAAATCTTGAAGTAAACAATTCTTTCTTGAGCTGAGAAATTTATTCTGCATTTGTTTATTTTGAGAAAATATATATTTAGAGGTTGCTGAAGTTGTTTTTACGGTCCATATGCGACTTTTATGAGTTTATAGCTCTAATGAAATTTTTTCCAAATTTTTGGTGTGAGAAAAAAATTTGAAGGGGTGTTTGACATCCACAGAGCATCAATTTTGTGATCTATTTCAGTTTCAAGTATCAAATTTAGCCCAATTTTCTTCAAATATGAACCTCATAGGAAATATTTCTCGCTTATTTGTAAACAATTAAATTTGCTAATAGTCATGATTAAAATAAAGCTGTGTCTAGTCGTCCCGAAAAATTGGGGGAGCTGGAAAAGGGGATGGACTAGTCGTTCCCAAAATTCGGAACGACTAGCCAAGCTTATAAAAAATAGTTGAAGAGTCATTCTAAATTTCAAGACGACGAGACACTTTGTTAAAATAATTATTTGATTACTTTTCAAATTTTTAAAATTAAAATTGTTTCTATAACAGTGAAGTAGACATCAAGATTCGTTAGTAGTCGTTATCATAATCGTTTTCCAATTAAAAAAATTACATTCCAGATATTTTTCATTTAAAACAAAATTGAGGGCTAAATTTTACACCCAAAACTAAAATTTATTATAAAATTGATGCTTTATGGATACTAAATGGCCCTTAACATTTTTTTTCTCAAAAAATACATTTGGAAGGAATTTCAAATATTTTTCTAGAAGTAACTAAATCATAAAATTTGCTTATCGTCTATGAAAACTTTGTTAGCGACCTCTCAATGTTTGTGAAAAACTCGTTAAAAAAATACAGTTAAAGACCCTTAAATACTCAAAACATTTTGAGAATATGTTAGGCTGTAAAGCCTGTTAGAGCCAGGAATTAAATTAAACCCGAAAACCCGGGAATTAACCGGGAATACAAGATTTCAGGAATATGGGTTCCTGTAATAAATAAAAGATAGCTTCCTAGAAATGAACCTATAAAATAAATTAAATTCAAATTTGTCCCTTCCGGTTCGCGATTCAACATGAAATATTCGTGGCTCGTGACCTGAAGTCGTTCCACACTTAAAAGCCACAGTAATCGATGCGTCGCGGTCCTTCTTCGTTCGCTAAAACCAGGGATATCGGAAACTCATAAAAACTTAATGCGAATCTCTTTGGCTACCGAATCCGCTTCTTACCATCATTCTTGTGCAAGTAATCCACCGGTTTATTGAACCGATACTTGCTTACATAATTACAATACAAAAATTATTTACGATTAAATAATTCAAAGTTTCTTTCCTTTTCCCAACGTTTATAGAAATCTGGTAGAAGAATCTGGAGAGAAAATCAGTTAAATGCCAGTAAGGTGCTAAATGCAAAAGATAGACAGGAATGCTATTACTGCAAAAGCCCCTGTCAACTCCTGACAGCTGCTTTAGTACTAATAGCCTTTCTCCTCAAACTCTTATTGAGTTGTTCTCCATAAATTTTTTAGTCATGTCTATTTCTGAATATAGTACCTGCATCAATATGTGCTGTTAATATCGTTTAGCATAGAAAAACTGATTTTTATTCTCAAAAGACTGATTAAATTCAAAATTGATCTTAGGGGCGTGTTCACGAATTTCGTTACCAATTTTGGGCTATTTTGGACCCCCCCCCCCCTTTAGACCCTCTAGTTTATTACCGTGGTTTTGTCTTAAGTCCACCTCTCCCCCTGAAAAGTAACGTAGCCCAAAATTCGCTGAAAACAGGGGAAAGTGATTTTTCACGAAAACAGGAAAATAATAGGGGAATAAATTCTTTTAACAAATTTATTTAGATGCCACATTGTACTTAATATGAAACGCTTTAAATTCCTAACTGATTTCAATTTGAAATATATTGCATTTTCAACAAAATATGACTCGGCCCGAGTCATGCATACAATTTTTCATCATATCGATAATCGAAAAGTCGACTTGAGATGACTGTGGAGCAGGTCGACAATCGAATTTTCAACCCTAGGGAAGAAAGTGACAGATCAATGCCAATGGCGACGCCATTTGCATTTATCTGTCACTTTCTTCCCTAGGGTTGAAAATTCGATTTTCGACCCGCTCCACAGGCGTCGAAAGTCGAATTTTTGATTGAGGTATGATGAAAAATAAATTAACTTTTATACCAAAAAGACGAATTTTTTTTAAGACAGTTGAAATTTTAACAACAAAGTTTATTTTCAACAAATGAATTTTTTATTCGAGAAAGATGACTTTTCTACTATAAACGAATTATTTTTCATTCACAAAAACGAGTTTTTAACAAAACATTTGAATTTCCAACCAAAAAAGATGATTTTACTGAAATCGTTGAATTTTCATCCTACAAAAATTCATTTTTAACCTAATGATTGAATTTTTAAACAAAGAAGATGAAAATTTAACTAAAAACAGTTGAATTCTGACTTTTCTATTAAATTAGATGAATTTTCTGCCAAAAGACGAATTTTCAATCAAAAGACGAATTTTTAATCATATCAATTAAACGAAAAAAATGAAATGCCAACCGACTAGTTGAATCATGAACTGAAGTTTGAACCAAATAGTCGAGTTCTCAACTAAAAAGAAGAATTTTTATTAAGCAAGATTAATTAATTTTATTAACCAAATAGTTAGATTCTCAACTCATGAAGGATAACTTCCCAACCAAGAATAGAATAGTTAAATATTTAAGAAAATTAATTTTTAACAAAAAAAAACTAATTTTCAGAACAAGTTAAATTTTCAACCAAATAGGTGAATCTTAAAAAAATTAATGTCCAACAAAGTAGTTCAACTTTCAAAGAAGTAGTTGATTTTTCAATCAAAAAAGATAAAGTCTTAACCATTAGTTCAATTTTCAATCTAAAAAAAGTAATTTTAACCAAATGGTTCAATTTTCTAACAAATTGTTGAATTTTCAACCCGAAAATATGATTTTTCAATAAAAAAGTTAATTTTCTACCAAGCGGTTAAACTTTCATAAAAATAGTTAAATTTTTGAACAATTATTCAAATTTTCAACCAATAATATGAATTTTCTACAAAAAAGTTAATTTTCAACCAAATTTTTGTTTTTTTGAAGCCAAAAAGGCGAATCTTTTACAAAAAATTGAATTTTAGACCCAAAAATATGAATTTTCAAATGAAATTATGAATCGTCAAAAACAAAAAGAATGACTTTTTTTTTAAAGCTGGCTTAACTTCAAACCTAATGGTTTATTTTTCCAAAAAAAAAAGATGAATTCTTAGCGAAACATATAATATTTGATATCTCAACCAAACCAGAATTTAATTTGAAATACAAAGTAGTTAAATTCAAACAAAAAAGACGATTTCTCATAAAAACAGTTGAATTATCAACAAAAAAGGAGGAATCTTCACGAAACAAATTTAATTTTTAACGAAAGAGTTCAACATGCATCACAAAATATGTATATATGATTTTTTAACCAAGAAGATTAATTTTATAAAAATGAAAACTGAAGAGATGAATCTACAACTAAGAAATTTAATTTTTAACAAAGTATCTAGTTCAATTTACAACCAAGTAGTTGCATTTTTTTGCAAGAAAGATCAATTTTCAAAAGCATAGTTGTATTTTTGATAATTAATTAAATTTTCAACCAAATAGTAGAATTTTCAACTAAACGAGATGAATTCCGAACCAAAAATATAATAGTAAACTTTTGAAACAAGAATAGTTGGATTTATTTATTGTGTTCAGTTAATTTAGTTCGCATTTGAACGAAAAAGTGAGAAAAAGGGAATAAAGAAGAAATAAAAAAAATGGGGTAAGAGTGTGAATTCTGAAATTTGAAAATGCTTTCAAACTTACTGAGAAATTACGGAACTTCACCGCTGGCGGGCCATATTTCGTAAAATTCACAAACTTTGTTCCAATTTATCATCAGGAAACGTACTAAATGTTATCTAAGTTCGTAACGTTACTTCCACTGATCCCCTACGCCCTCTCCCTGTTACCAACCTTAGGTTTGGGCGTGACCCCTTCTCACCCTCAAATTGGTAACCTTAGACCTCCGATTTCTCTAATACCACTCTTTATTATTTTTCTATACCTCATGAATTTTTGAATAAGATAGTAAACACTTTCATAAAATTTAGTTCATATCTTTTTGGTCATATAAATTCTTTGCTAAAACTATACAATATTATTATATTCAGCACTCTTTAAGTGAGGAATAAAGCCTCGGTAAATACTAACTACCGGTGAGAATTTCTACGTTGTGTACTGCTGTGCTTGTGAGTAGAGTTTATTTTAAAGAGGTCAAATATTAACTGAGGAAAATGAACATTTATACTTTTTTTGTTAATATGAACACGTACAATTTCGCACGTTAACTTATATACTCGCAGTAGGGAACCGTTAGAAAATTAATAGACTTAGACTCGAGTATAGTACGGTATTGTTAAAGCGTTATGTCTATATGTGAGCTTCTGATGCCCTGACCCAGACTCACCGGCAGCTAATAACTTCATTAAAATGCAATTATGTTTAACGAAGAGCCTTGGAAGACTCTTTCCTCTCTTATAGACACGTATTATTTAGTGACGTCATGCTGTGTTTTGATTTGACGTTTATAATAAATTACTCTTCATGATAGATTCGTTTCCAGCCCTGCTGCGAGGTCTGTTCTGCAATTACTATAACTTTATTCACGTATTGGATTTCTGTACCGAAAAAAAATTTGGACACCAAAGTTATTATTTATATATTATAAAAAGATCTCACCGTCAAGGATTCAAAAATTGTTACTGGCGACGCCCATATCCCTCTATCACGCCCAAATTTATTTATCACGCTTATTAAACTGACCACACCCAGATGGCTCACCCCTCCCCGTTTCTCTTATTACGCCTCTTTGTCACATCCTCAGCAGTATAGAATTTTGATTTCTCTACTGAAAAAAGAAGAATGTGGATACCAAAGACTTTATTTGTATATTCGAAGTGTCTCGTCGTCCCGAAATTCGGGATGACTAGTCCAATATTTTTCATAAGCTTGGCTAGTCGTCCCGAATTTCCAGATCGATTTGTTTATCCCCTGTTTCAACTCCCTTCATTTTTTGAGACGAATAGAGGCAGCCGTATATATTATAAAAAGATGTCACCGCTATAGATTCAAAAACTGTGACTGACTTTGCCCATATCCCCCTATCACGCCAACTTTCAATAATCACGCCTATTCCACTGATCACGCCCACATGGCTTACTCCTCACCGTTTCTCTGATTACTCCTCTCTCTTACACCCTTAGCAGTATGAGATTTGGATTTATGTACTGAAAAAGATGAATGTGGGCACCAAAACTTGTATTTATGTATTATAAATAGATCTCACCGCCATAGAATTAAAAAGTGTGACTGGTTACGCCTATATAACCCACCACTCCCTTTTTCATTAATCACGCCCATTTCACTGACCACGCTCACTTGGCTCAGCCCTCCACGTCTCTTTAATTACGCTTCTTTATCACACCTTAAGAAGTACAGAATTTGGTCACCAAAAGTTTTCTATTATACATGTACGATAAAATTATCTCGTCACCAGTGTTTCAAGATTTGTAATTGGAAATGCCGGTTGTTATTTGTCACACATTTAAAGAGATGAAAAAAATTTAATTTCTATAGATAAGAACTTAGAATATCTGAATTAACAAAGTGTATACACTGTCAGTGGTATTTTCTTTTTTCAGACTCTTGTAGATGAAAATCTGAAAGATTTAAAGATCATTTTTTTATTTTGAAACAGTTTTCAACATTTTAGGAATAATTCGAGTCTATTTGCAAGATGTTGGGAAATTCTTCTCCTAATAGGAATTTCACCTTTTTGGTTGAAGATGTAATTGTTTTCTTCAAAATTATTCCGTTTTCGTTGAGGATTCCATTTTTTTGTTGAGAATTCGTCTCTTCTGTTTAAATTTGCCTGTAATTTGTTAATTTTCTTCCACTTCAAATTTAACTATTCAAGTTTTGGCTTAAAATGGACCTTTTTAGTTGGAATTTCCTGTATTTTGCTAAAAATTCGTTTGCTTTTTTATCGTAGATGGTTACTGTTCTTGGCTGAAAATTGATCTTCTTGATGGAAATCGACTTGATTGAAAATATTATTTTTGTTTTTGAAAGTTCATATTTTTGGGTTGAAAATTGAACTGTATGGTTAACAATTCGTCTTTTTATTATGTAATTCAACTCTTTTGGATTAAAAATTAAAACCCCCTTCAGTTGAAACATCAACTATCACATTTTTCGTTGAAATTTCAATTACTTGGTTAGAAGTTGAACTACTTTGTTAAAAATTCACATTTCTGTTTGATGATTTATCATTTTCGTTGAAAGAATCATCTCTCTGCTTGAAACTGTATCTATTTCATTGAAAACTCATCCTTTTTTGGTTTAAAATGCAACTGGTTGAAAAATAATCTTTTTTGATTGAGGATTTAATTTTTTTAAATCGTTTTTCCCTCAAAAGAAATTAAAATTTAATAAAATTTCGAGCAATTTAAAAACGGATGTAGATTTTTGAAGATTATGAAAAAAACTTTAAATATTTAGAAGTTTTGAAAAGATTCAAAATTAATTCAAAACTTACAAAGATTTCAACAAATCTTTACAAAATGTAGATTTTTCGAGATTTTGAACAGACAATTTAGATACAGTTTGTAATTTTTGTGTTATTAGCGATATTAGTTATTAGAGACTTATTACAAAAAACTATTAAAGAAATGATTTATTTTAATACTATTAAGTTAGTTTTAAATTAAATATGTTATAAGCACATGTAATTAAAATTAAACTGTCATAATAAACCATGCAGAATAAGTTTTTGTAATTATTTTTCAATAATTGAAGGGTGGCAGTACAGAACTAGATAGCCAACATTTTTATCGAATGTTTCTTGTTTTGTGATACAATAACTTTGATAAATTTTCAATAAAATTTCAGTTCATATTTAGTTAGCATTTGAACGTACTAATAACTTTTTTTGAACCTTTTGGCGATGATATTTCTTGAAACTATCATCATTTCATTTTTCAAAATATATTTTATTCGCATTTTTTTCGGATTTGTAGCAAAAATTCTCTCTTGTACTGTGATATCGCGATCTTCAATTTTGATTTTCTCGGTAAAGAATAATTCTTTTCGATCAAAAATGTTTGATTCTCATTTACCAGTCCCATATCTGAAAAATATATTTTTATTCTCGCGAAGAGTTGGAAATTCGCTTTTTAATCGCTATCCTAATCCGATTTTCGAAATCCATGAAATTTCAATCTTCAAATTCTCGGTCGATTTTTTTGAAATATTGGATCACTTTTGTACATTAAACTTTGTTAATCCGTATTCAGATACTCAATGCCTGCGAAGCATGTTTTTATTTTTCATTTTAACTGAAAATTGAATCTTTGTATCCCAATCTACAGCCGAGCCTGCTCGAATTTTAGGTTAGTGCTACTTTGAGATTGTCAACTTTCACAACTATTTCCTCTAACCTGGACAACTTTTTTGTAATAAAACTTCAGCTTAAAATACTGCAGCTTGAAAGTGGATTTTTTTTATCTTCAGATCGTGCTTTAGATTTTACAGAATGCTTTTTCGCTTCTCTAAAAAATTCCCGTTTTCTTGGTTATCTAGTTTTGTACTGCCACTTTTTAATGAGCCATTAACTCATCGCTAATACCAAAGGAATTAAAAATTATACCTTAGAATTATTTTCCAATTAGAATTCAAATATAATTAGCCAAGGATATGTTTATGAAAAATAACAACTGAAATGTTAACCAATTCAGCGCATTATATAATTAAGACATCGAAATTGTATCATATTTTCCATATTATGTGTAAAAAATTCTTCCCAATAATTATCTGAAGAGGGCCTCCATCATGTGCCATAGCGTCTGAAAAAATTGTAATCGGGTTGTATTTATTTTCATTGGACACTATAAATTAAAAAAAATTTTAGTTCGCGAAGAAAGGAAAAGTAGCTTTCAATTATTTGAAATATTTAAATGCTACAGTGTTATATACCAAAGGGTAAAGTAGCATATGTTATACAACTTTCAAAAGAAGCAACATAATATTCGTAATGGTGGAAAGATTCTATTTTTATTGAAGATAGTTCATTCTTTCTAATTATGTTCCTTAACTGCTAATAGAACCTGTTTCCAAGGAAGACTAATCAGCACACAAATTCATTCATGGACAGGAAATCCTAAATCAGAATAATCTAAATTTAACCAAATTCTTTTGAGCGATCCTACCACACCTGAGATGTCCTCTTACCTCCAACAGACATTCATTATGAAGCAATTAGCGTCCTCAAATTGATAGCACTTCGTGTGTGGAGAGCACAATTTAGCGACACGATTCTCGTTCCGGGAACGTGTCTACATACTACATGCCAAGCCCAATGACTTCCTTGTCTAGGAATGTTTGTCCGTTTCCAAGTAGGAAGAAGCATTCTCAATCATAGGACACATTTGGCCTAACAACTTCAACAAAAAAAGTTCAAAGTAGAACTAGTCTACTCTCTGAATCAGAATTAGTCAAATTTAACTGATTTCTAGTATAAAGCATAAGTGGAAATATATAACTAATTCATTAGTCACATAAAATATCCTAGTAAAAGTCAAATTAAACTTCAGAATTGAAGATTAGCCATTTTTTACTAATGATAGTTGAATGCTTATTCAATTGAATCATTGAATGACTTTTTGCTTTTTAATCAGTAATTTTTAACTTATTGAGATTTGGAGGGTAAAATATTAAAAATTAGTTATTATTTAATTAGTGACGTTTTCTTTCTGAAAATAATTTTTTTTTTCATTATTCGACATTTCAAATGATTTTGGAGCTTTTGTAGACTTTTGTAATTTCTTACAATCATTCTCCATTATTTGAACAGTGCATTTATCTTCATTATTCTTATTTTTTGAATGGTTTAAAAAAGTCTTGAATTCAAGTATACATCAAAATTACTAGTGGTTAACCCGTCAGGGCTAGCTTGACCCAATTTTGCCTGAAAAGTGCTTGCCCATTCCAGTTTTTTTCTGAATATTTTTTGGGTATGCCTCTCGAGAATTTAAACTCTGAATGAAAAAACTCGTGGATACTCTCTTTAAGAAATCTTAATTTTTCATTTTTTTCTTTGGAGTTATTAAATATATTTTCGTTAAAATCAGTGGGAATTTCATGTACTAATAAACATTAAATTTTCTTTAGTTTGTCATTCAAAAAAGGCCTCTAATAATTAAACATCATGTAACATTCAGAAGGCTTTAAAATCCTTAAATACAGGTGCAAATAGGAAGTTTTTTCTTGATTGCTCCTTCTCAATGCATTGCGTGCCTGAATAGTCAAAACAATATTCAAAGTCTACAAAATTCCTTGTAGAATTAAGAAATAAATTACTATTTAACTTGAATAGTTCAGGAGATATGACTTTCAGATCTAATTTTATATTGAAAAATTGCCCCAAAAAAGAATTTCAATTCAATTATGAAATATCTCATGTTCTGGTCATTTCAGATTAAGTTGTCCTAGTATCATTTAAAGCTGACCTAATGTGTCGGAAATCTAGAAAAACAATGCTCTAGCTCTGATAAGTATAAAGTTAATATGTGTTCTGAAAATCGTCATTTTTAATGAGTTTTATCAGACATTCAGTTTTTAGAAAATAACTAAGCTTACAAAAAATACAAAATTAGGATTTCGTAAAATGGGGCCAACATTTTTTTTATTGACGGCCTAAAATACTCGAGAGGCATCCACAAAACATATTCAGAAAAAAACTGGGATAAAAAGCACATTTCAGTCAACATTGGTTCAAGCTGCTCGTGCTCTCTGAAATAAACAATATTTCTTGATAATTTTACGAAGACAAAGTGATGACTTTTTCTCATCCTTCGAAAAACATACTGACATTTCGAGAGCAGTGCAAAATTTCGAAAAGTGGAATGGAACTGTTTCTTTAGCGTTTAAATAGGACAAATTTATTACTTAAATCTTTTATTGTAAGTTTCCTGCGCATTTTTTTGGAAAAGTTGGAATTTTTGATTTTCAGAAAACCCACAGTAGATTTAAATAAGAAAACTTACATATCCTAAATAGTTTAAAAAATCAAGTATTTTGGAAAAAGTTTTGCAGTATTAAAGAAATGTTGAAATAATTTTTGGTACCCCATCCTAAAAGTTTTGTAATGTCAAAAGGAATCTTTTGAACAAATTCAGTACCGCTTGGACTCTATTTTTTGGGTTGAAATCGAAAGATATCTCTGGATATATATTTTGTTACAGTTTTATATAATTTAGATTAAAAACTTTTTTTATTCAATATTTTGCGAAATTGATTAAAGGAGGGATATCAACAAGCGGGTTATGTTAACTCCGTTTTATTCCAGTCTCAATATTTTTTCTTTGTCATTCTTTCAAGATAATAAATGAAATATTTGAGTTTCTGAAGTGTGCTTAAATGTTCTCGGATTAAAAACAAGAGCTGAAGTACGAAATAAAAAACTTTTTTCCAATTTTTATCGAAAATTATTGACTTTAGCAAAAATATGCTCATGGTAGAAAATATTATTTTTTTCATGATCTAATACTTTGGAAGAAGATTTATTCCTGAAACTCAACATTTTTTCAGATTATTCATGAATTGAAACCCACGAACACAAAAATTAATATTTTCCCCGTTCAACTGGACCAAAATGACGTGGAAATATGAAAAGAGAACGAAATCCGCTGCGCACCAAAAAAAGTGCTTGCTAGACACCCCTCATTTTCGAAAAAATACCTGAAAATTAATTATCCTAATTTTCTTCAAAATTATTAGTTTTGGAGAAAAAGTTTGTGAATACAAATGAGATTCCGGTAAGATTGATTGGAACAATGGTACAAGATTTAACTTTGGGAATTTGAAAACTTCGGTATAATAGATTATTTAATTTTCTTCAATAAAACTTTGTAGCTCATGAGAATATCAAATTTGCCTTACTTTTTAAAAAAGAGTCTCTCTACATTTGGAAACGAACGGACATATTGAAGAAAATGTGTTGGCATATTTACTGATCTGCATCTTGCAATATATGTTTTTTTTTTATAAACTACCGTTCTTGATTAATTTGGACTGCTCTATTCATTGATGCAAACAAAAATTAATAATTTTTCATTGTTTATATGCAAAACTGTGGAGAGACTTCATATTTATGGGCAAAACTGACAAGAAAATTGATTTAAAAAAATCATTTACCTAGATAAGTTTCCGAGCCGCTTTTTGGCACTAAGGAGGGCCCTTCAGGATGAAGAAAGACTCGATTTACATTTTACAGAACAATTGTTAATTAACACAATTGATAAATACTTGTTTAAATTTTATAAATGATTTATTATCCACTATTGTAATTAATGTTATCCAAAGCTGTAGATAGGGTTTTTCTTCGTTTTGTACAGATTAATTTGTTTTTTCATTACAAATCCATTTATATGAAACACTTATTTTTCATTTAAAAAATGTAGATAGACCCTTGTTTCCTCAAAAGTATTACAATAATTGTACGGAGATAGTACCTCTTGAGGCTCTGTAAGATGACTATGAAGTTTGTATCCTCTTTTATTGTCAGGCATGAAAAAGTAGGTCAAATTGTTTACAATATTTTCAAACATTAACCTTTGCCCATTTGACATTCGAATCCGTCTTGAATTTTGAGATGGTTTTCATTTTTTTCATTTGCATGATTGTAATCTGACAACGTGACACTAGAGAGCACCTTGTGATTCTAGAGATTTTTCTTATGTATATTTTATTTGACAAATTTTACCCATGTAGAGATTCAAAAGATATACTCCAGACTTCTAGATCATTAAAAGGTTTTATCAAATATATTTCTGGATAAAACTTATCGTTACGTTTTCCATTATTACTTAATTTTTCCAGTGCAAGATGTTATTCCAAAGAACTCACAACCTACTTTAGTATGAATTTTTAAACAGAAATAAGTACAGGGTCTGATGAAGAGAAAAAAACTGGTCTTAATTGTCTGGAAGTCGTCGGAGTATATCTTTTGATTTTCCACCTTCGATGGTTTCTCCCAGGTGTAAAACAAAATAAGACACTACCATCTCACACTTTCTTTTCCTATCAAGAGATTATTTTTTAGAATAAGAATAAAATTACTCGAAGAGAATGCATGAAACAACTTCTTAGTCAAAAAAGTGAGATAGCACCCTATGGTTCTAAGCTCACGAAGTTTTAATAACTTTTTTACTATTAACCTGCGGTGAAAATCTTCTAGCAGCATTTCATTCAACTTCAAAGGAAACCTCTAGGTCAGGTATTAAGTCAATACTCTTAGGTATCCTTTTCGGAACTATACCTCAGTTTATGTTAACGCGAGAATCGGTGTAAAATTCTTTTGTTTTCCTGAGAGAAGGATGTTGTTGGAAGCATTGCTTCAATAATTCGAGACAAACGAGTGCGCGGCTTGATGGGAATGATGAGTATGGGCCCGTGCTTCGCGCTGCTCGCATATACCATACGCCTAGGGAAGTAAGTAAAGGAAAGGATGTTGCCTGCAGGTAGTAGAAGGCCACCTTCTGACTTCAGTCTTGTCTAGACGTCCGTCGAGTGCGCACACTCCGGCGCTTTCACGGTACTGTTCATTGTTTTTTACCATTCGATCAATCGGGAGGAATTGCGAATTTAGGAAGTGAGATAAAAGTGTTTTGGCCACGAGCCTTCAACCCCTTCTCGTTATATGAGTCCTTCAGGACAACGCGCACCTGATGGGGTTCGCGTGGAACGAGGTGAGAATTTATCTCGCTCTACTAATTAACTAATCACTTCGAAAGGCTTTTATTCTACTAATTTATTTTGTTATTATTAGTCAGTTTCACAGAAATTCCAATTTTTTTACAAACACATGTTCAGATAAATATTTCATATTGAATCAGGCGCGAGATTTTTCGAGGTATAGGGTAATGGGATTAGTAGTGAGCGACTTCAGGTTAGGATCTTATTCAAAGTTCTGTGAAAATGATTGTCAATTTGGACAAGGATGAGATAAATTTATCTACATGATAGATATTTTACAGCTTCTCGTTCACGTATTCGAAATTTATTGTAAGCTTAGTGGAAATTATTAGGTGTCTACTGAAAAGCAAACGTCCGAACTCGTCAGAAGTAAGCCGCACAATTTTGACTATTAAGTATCATTTTTATGGCATATTTAACCTTTTATGTCAAGAAGTTTCATGGAAGAGGCAAATTTAATATTCATTTCCTACCTAATATTCTCAGGTGAGAATTAGAGGAGGTGGCCCACTATTGTTGTCATTACCATATTCGTGAACTAAAAAAATATTTCTTTGAGCAAATTCTGCTTAGTTCTTTGAATCAAAGAAATATTCCTAGATTCAAAGATTCTTTTTTTTTTCGCGTTTAGTTTAATTCATGCAGTCTTGAATCAAACCAGGATGCTGGACCAGATAAGTTTATTCAGAGCTCAAAAATCATTTAAAACACCATAAAGTACAAAAATGCAGATTCAAAGGGAAAGAAAAATACAGTAAAAACGGGATAATTGTTAACAATGCATCATAAATAACTGAAGGTCTTTCAAACATATTTTTCCATATTAAAATAGCAGAATGTGCTTTAAATAGATACCCCTGAATTACCTTACAATAAAATTACACAGTTATAAAATCAGTAATTGCATATATGTGGAGGAAAATGTACGTTAGGAAAAAAGTAACATTACACATGCGAATTAGGTGAAACTTATAGAAACGTGAGAAGAATTCTCACCCCTCCTCTTTACAGTTAGAATGCAAAAAACAACTATTAATTTAATTATATGAAAGATAATCAACCGATATTATTTTAAATATTTGAAGTAACTGTCTCAATTTGATTAAAGAATGACCTCTGAATTTACATACTTATGTAAATCCCACTAGAAGAGAATTTTGCTTCTCACGCTCAAAATTAAAATATTGACCTTAAACTTTTTTTCTCGAGATTTGAGTTAAATTGTGTTATTGTCCTCTTATGAGTCAGGTTCTCTATTACGAGATCAGGCATGGAATGCGTAATTGAGATAGTTGAAAAGTCGAGGAAGACTTTCCAGTTTTCAAACTACTATAATGTCAACGTGACCATCGTGAGAATTGCAATTATGTAGGAGCGCTCGGATTGCAGAATAAAATATCTACGGGTTTTTCTTGACCTGAAAACCCATGCGTTAGAATATTATGCCGGATGCTAGTTATTACATGTCGTTCGATTCTCGCCTGCACTTTATTTCACCTCGTGGCATCGGTATTGACGCTTACAGAGGCGTGGCAATGCAATCTGCTATACGCACAAATCAAAACTAAAACGAGGTCTGTCGACAGTAACTTCAATTAGAATAAAAGAAGAGTTTGAAGTAGCCTCTACAATGTTCAATACTGCTAAAATGTTAATTCTGTTCATTATTGAAAATTGCATTATAAATATAATTACTATTTTTGAATATTGGTTTGTTCGAGTATTTTATAGAATAGTAAATGTACAGTTTTCTTGAAAGATTTATTTCCAATTGTGAATTCAATCAAATGTAAAATACCGCCAATGTCGATTATGCGCATCTCGTCGACACACTGACCTTTCCCACTTTTCGGTCCCTTCTCGCGAAAGCAGTGGGTAGATGCAGAATCTTGATATAAAAGTACAAATCGAGAAGTCGGCCAATCTCTGTTCAGAGATTGCAATTCATGAGGTGTCATTTACTGACTCACTAATTGGCAGTTGTAAATTTACATTTATATTTTGAGACCGCATGACATTACATATTACACTTTAATAATTTCTTTTATGAACTTCAACTTACACATTACAATTATATTCTCCAACATAAGATTTTGACAGAAATACATAATTATAAACAAAAAGGCGTAAATTTCTTGAAAAAACATTGATTCATAAATATTCCACTTTGAAGCAATTATTAATTGGGATAACGCTATAAATGTAAACAAAAATTGAAAAATGGCTTCGAATTCTTGAAAAAAACTGGCTTGATTGCAAAAAATATAAATGTCTATAGAGTTCTATATTTATAAGAAAAGGAATTAATTTATTCGTGTTTCTCAAAATTTTAGTTTAAACATAGTAATTTTTGTCTTGGAAATGGATAGTTTCCTCATATCTCGGGAGTCACTTTTTGTTTTCTATTTAATTCGAAAACTAATTTTTGAGTTCTTTTTATCTCTCCTGAACAATTTTAATTTTCTCTGTTCAATTTCTAGGGATTTTGATTTGAAACAGTTCAATCTTGAAGCATAAAATTAGAGGTGTTTCATTTTACATATAGATAATAAGTGACAAGTTAAAAAAAAAGCTTTGAAACGACTGAATTTGGACAATATTAAGGTATTATTTGATATTACAGAAAATATGAATACAAAGTGTCCAAGTTGGAATGATTTGAATTTGTTTGATTTATTTGCAAAACTTAACAATTTTCTTAATGTTAAGGATCAAATTTGTGAAATATCTGAATGATTTATATTTTTTAGTTTTCAGTGCTTAACAATGAAGTTTTTTAATAAGGTTCAGATATGAAAAAAAGTTAAAAAAGCAATATTGTTGCTTTGAAAAAATTTGTACAAAGGAAACCTCTTAATATATAATTTTAAGTCTGACTCGATTTCTTGAAAAACTGCATTTTTTAATTTCACTATATTTTGTTCTTATTTCTTATCCTTGATATAAAATTATTTTAGGTAGAAAAGCTAGGAATGCCAATTATTTCTGTGAATTCAAGATAATTTACCCTAAAAATATGCTAATTATGAAAAAGTACAAGATAATAATGCGGCTATGGAAGAACAGTATAAAAATTGTTTCCTCAAAGTTTTACATCAGAAGAAACGAAACGAAACGTAAACAAAGTTTTTTACCTTTCTTTTCGTTCTTTTCCATATAAAACATAATTGCCATACCATTTTGACATTATTTCTTCGAAGCCTCATTATATTTTGCTACTTCTTCATATGGCGCTTAGTTTTTAGACAATTTATTTTAAATTTGTATAGTCAATTTAATTAATCAATCAAAAAGCCCCTTAATTTCATTCAGAGCCCTGTATTTTAACATTAAAAACTTTTCATCATAAACTGCTAAGATTGTTTGATTAAAAAAATATCTTTAGACAATTCTAATATGTAATAATATTTATCTGTTTCAATTCTTTATCTGTTATAAAATAGTAAGAACGAATTTTTACCTTCTTGAATACGAAAATGCAGTATTTCAAGAAAAAGGAAGTGAGATTAGAAATTATCATGGGTATCTTTTTTGCGGTAGTTTTTTTAAGAAACTTGGTGTTCATACCTTTGGGTTAAAGTAATATCAACGCAACCGGTTGAATTCTTAGAATTCTAAAACATGATTTGAAACTGGTCAAAAATGTTTTAGTACAAACGAGTAAGAAATGTATCACAATGTATACATACCACAAATTGTCAAGCTTCCAATACAAAATTCTTTCGTCTTCAATGAAGTTTAAAATCATTTAATTTTGTAATAATGCTAACTTACAATTTTCAAGTTTTGAAAGTTTTCTAAGTGAAAAATATTCTATTGTAAACTTTGAGGTTCTGAATTTAATTCTGAAAGAATTTTAATTTCAGTGTTAAAAACAATCGTTGACTAAAAGTTCCAAAAAAGGCAGCAGGTGACATTTGTTTGTGTTGTTATTTTTGTACACTTCTGCAGATTAAGTAGACTTTGGCACCTTTCTCGAAATGCCAAGATATAAACTGATACAAGAATGTTAATAAAATAATAAAAACTTTCCAAAAGTTCAATAAAGCTTTCTCTGCGGCGACTTTAGAAGAAGGTAGTAAGTTTTTCACGGTCAAGATCTTCAAAAAAAGGGATAAAAAACCGACTTCCATGCCTCGTAAATACGATCGTAAAAGGGAATGGTGAGCAGGTTATATGCTCTTCGCGTCGGTACGCGTTTCGTAAACTAATCTCGTCACTTTCGACGTTTCGCATAATTTAGAGTCCTCGAGCCGTGATCACGACTTTCCTACATTTACATATGTGCGCGCTTTTGCCGCCTTTTGCTCGTGGATCTGTTTCTCTATTTTTCCTTTTCTTTCCGGCGTCGCATACGTACACGAACAAGACGAGCCGCACGTGACTCTTCTTCAGTCTTGAGCTTGTTTATTTGATACGTGGCTGTCACGATTAACAATTAGGTAACAAAGTGCTGAGAATACACAAGTTATTTTCCTCCTTCAACTCTGATCACGTAATTACCTCTCCTTATTAGTAGTAGCATCCCAGTACTGTTAAAATTTGTAATGATAAATGTGTTTTTTACTGGCGAACTACTGGCGCCAACAACAGTCGTATTTTAGTGCCTTGCTTGTTTTTGTGCAATTGTAGATCAGTAAAGAACACTATTGACATACTGCTGGTCATCAACTGACGCTTTCATAGCACACAATGACAAGCCAGCAGCAGTGGTATCTTAGTGTCACGCTAGTGCTTGTCTAGTTGTTGACCAGTAGGGAACACTACTGGCTAACAACTGGCGCTTTCACACTACACTCTACAATATTAATGCCAAGCCAGCAACAGTGGTAGCCTCGCTAGTTCCTGTTCAGTTGTAGATACATACAGAACAATATTGGCCCACTACTGGTCAACAACTAGCGTTTTTACACAACACTCTGTAAGATTGGTATCAGGCCAGCAACAGTGGCAATTTAGTGCTTCGCTTGTTCTTGTCCAGTTGTAGACCAGTAATGAAACACACTAGAGAAACATTAGTGGGCAATGACTAGAGATTTCACACTGTACTCTACAACATTGGTATCAGGCCAGCAACAGTGGTATTTTAGTGTATCCCTTGTTCTTGTCCAGTTGTAGACCAGTAGAGAACACTATTGGCATGCTACTGGACAACAACTGGCGCTTTAACACCACACTCTATATAATATTGATGCCAAGCCAACAACAGTGGTAGCCTCGCCAGTTCCTGTTTAGTTGTAGATTCATACAGAACGATATTGGCACACTACTCGCCAACAACTAGCGCTTTTACACCACCCTCTATAAGATTGGTATCAGGCCAGCAACAGTGGTATTTTAGTGTCTCTCTGGTTCTTGTCTAGTTGTAGACCAGTAATGAAACACTATTGTAGACCAGTAGATTATACTATTCGCACACTGCTGGCCAACAACTGGCGCTGCCACACCATACTCTACAAAATTGGTTTCAGGCAGGCAACAGTGGTGTTTCAGTGCCTCCCTAGTTATTGTCCAGTTGTAGACCAGTAGAGAACACGATTGGCACACAACTGTCCAGAAACTAGCCCTTCCACGCTGTACTCTACAAGATTGCTGTCAGGCTAGGAACAATGGTATTTTAGTGCCTCGCTAGTTTTTGTCCAGTTGTAGACTAGTAAAGGACATTAGTAGTATGTGGCACACTACTGGCAAACAACTGACGCGTTCACACTATATGCTTGATTCCAGTTCAGTGCATTGTGGCCGCAAAACTCCATTTTCAAAATTCCTTGACTTTTCCCTGACTAGCTTTTAATTACTTCTAAACATTAATATTTAAAGACTAAAATTCTAATCTTTTGAAATTTGGAATACAGAGACCTTCATAAATGGAATAACAAAATTTTAATTTAATATTCTCAGGGCTGCCGTTACCTAATTTGCTTATAAGTATCGAACTATTTAAACCGAAATGGTGACAAAAAGATATTCATTTCTAACCCAAAAAGTATATAAAAGTGACTAATATGCATTTATAATGTGACTACTGTTCTTTTGAATTTAAAAGATTTTTATGAAATTTATAAGAATTCAGGGTAAATTTGAATGAACTTAGGATAAATTTATAAGATTTTAAACCAATTCAAGATAAATTCAAAAGAATTAAAATGAATTAGGAAAAATGTCATTGATTTCAGTAAAATTTGAGTGAATTTAAAAGAATTTAAGGGAAATAAGAAGAATTCAATGAAACTTATAAAAATTGAAGTTATTCAAAGATATTATCAAAGATATTGATTCGAAGGTATGCAAAAATGTATGGATTACAGAAAGTTTAAAATGAGTTTAGAAAAATTGTATTGATGGCCTTGAAAATCGTTCCATTACTTCCGAAATTCTAGGAAATTCTTTACAATCGTATGCAATTTTGTTCAAATTGTATGTATGTATGTATGTATGCCATTAAGCCATTTCCCTTTCGGGGTAGGCGTGACACTACCCGATTCGGGTAGTGTTTCGAGGTGGATAGTTTCTTGTAGTAAATAACTACAAGTGTGGGCTCACCACACCCACGTCGAGCCAACAGCACGCAGTATGGTATTCCCGAACGGTCACCAATCCAAGTACTAACCGCGCCCAACACTGCTTAACTTCAGTGATCTAACGAGAACTGGTTTTTTCAACGTGGTATGGCAGTTGGTCATGTGTATAAAATCATTAAAATCTTTGAAAATCACTTGAAATTTTTTAAACTTTCGAAAATGTTCAGGAATTTTTTTAAATATCTTAAAATATTTTTAATCCCTTGAAACCGCTTAAACCTCATCAGAATGTCTTGGAATCATTCAAAATACCTTAAAATATTAAATGCTTTGAAATCCTTGAAAAAATGTAAAGCTCTTGAAAATTTCTTGGAATTTAACAAAAAAAATCCTATAATCCTTAAAATCCTTTAGAATCACTTCAAATCAATAAAATGTTTCTAAAATGTTCTAAGATATTTCAAATCTTTTGAAATCGCTTGACACTCTTTAGAGATCTTGAAAATTCCTTCGAGTTTTTTAAAATTTCCTAAAATCTTTTTAATCCCCGCAAATCTCTTCAAATTATTGAAATCAATTCAAAATTCCTTAGAATCTTTTAAAATCCCTTAAAATGATTGAAATTTTAGGAAATTTGATGAAATACTTCGGAATGTTTTAAAATATCTTAAAGCCATGCAGGTCCTATGAATTCTTTGACCATTTTTTAATCTTTTGCAAATGCTTTCGAATCTCTTAAATGCCCTAAAATATTTCATATCCTTTAAAATATTTTGAAATCCCTTAAACTGTGTAAAGTGCTTCTTATGAAAATTCCTTCAAGTTCGCAAATTTGTTTTTTTAATTCCTGACTCCCCTGATTTCCAGGCTTTTCTTGATCTGCGGCCATTTTTAGTGCTACGTGAGTTGTTGAGCAGTACATAACAGTATCGGCAAAACTGTCGCATTCGCACTACAAGCTTGGTTCCAAACCAGTACCTTCATAATTTTAGTGCTGCGCCAGTTTTTGGGCAGTAATAGGCTAGTACAGAACACTATTGGCACACTACTGGTCAAAACTTAACATACAATTTTCACACTAAAATTTCAATAGTCTCTCCTTTTGGTTAAATTGCTTGACTACACAATGAAAAGACTTTTTTCTGAAGATTGGGGACAACGTCATTATAACTTAGAAAAATTTGGCCAAACAATGGCACAATTCCACAATACGTGGGCAACTATTATGCGGGAAGACGAATGCAGATTCGCTACAATACAAGTCTAGCCGCTCGATGCCTTGGTAAATAAGGCTTCCCATATAATTGCGTCAACAATGTCCCGTTAAAGAATATCCTTTGGCACCTCATACCGCCTCTCATAAATTCTCGACCGGCCTACGCGACGAAGTACAGTGTCACTTCTGAGATTCTAATTCCGATGTGCCGCGATTCTAACATTATCGATGACCTATCCTTAGGAGCGTGCAGTCAGGTGTCGTGTCGAGAAAACGTGACGCTTGGAACTCGGTCCCATGTAAGATTCTCGTGACTCACCATTTACGCAAATATATAGACGGGAATTGTAACACATACAAGAAATATACAGTATATAGACAACATATGGGGAATTTGGAAGAAATAATCAAAATTTCGAATTTAACCATGTACACATCTTTGATAAACGTTTCCTTGAACTACAGAGGCTTTACCCTCCATATCTTGGTGTAAGAGGTTTATATAGTTTACACATCAAGATGTAGTGAATTAGCGCATAACACTGAATATAATTTTATTTTCTAACCGACTACAATTATATGATTTGGCGTATTCAGTGTTAATGAGATAGATTGTATATGAAAATAGTAGTTCGATCGTTCCCGAATTATAATTTGCTAGCGTCGAAGTCTGAACCAGCACTCTCTTCTCATAATTTTCATACGCTTGCTTCTCTGTACTCGTATCATACTTATGTCTATAAAAAGACACGTTTCACTTTTATGTGACCTAAGACATTTAACGCTTTGACACAAGTTTTACTCTCCATATCACAGTAGGAAAAGTAACGCAGTCCAAAATTCTCTGAGAACAGGGAAAATAGGCTGATTTTTCATGAAAATTGGTGAATAATAAGGAAATAAATTCTTCAAAATAAAATTAATGTAAATACAATATTGCATTCAATACAAAACCCTTCAAATTTATAATATTTCATTAACAAATAAGTAGTTGAACATTCGAGCAAAAAAAGGCAGTTTTGATAAGATAGTTGAACTTTTAACAAAAGAGTTAAATTTTCATGTCAAGAGACAAATTTTTTGAAAGTCAGTTGAATTTCCAACTAAAAAGGTCATTTTCTCCACAAAAGATGACCTTTCAACCAAAAAAGATGATTTTTCTACAAGAAAAGATGAATGTTTAGTCCAAAAAGATGATGGTAAACAAAACAGTTGAATTTTTGATCAAAAAAGGTGACTTTGTGAAAATAATTGAATTTTCAACCTACAAACAGGCATTTTCAATTGAGTAGTCGAAGTATCGAACAAAAAGATTAAAATTCAAACAGAACTGGTTAAATTTTCAACCAAAGTGATCAATTTCCAACAAAATGCATTAATTTTCTACTACCCGTGTGGAAAAGTCTACTGGGGCCAGACTGGGTCCCAGCCAAATTGCCCAAGTTCCAGTTGGGTCCCAACTGGAAACCCCAGTCTCGCCCAGGTGGGCTGTTCTCTGGGTTGTAACGCTCAGACCAACTAATACCCAGATTGGGGTAACCAGGTGGGTCCCAGCTGGGAAATACTTTTTACGCCCAATTAGTAAAAGAAGTACAGAAAAAACGGAAGATAAACTTTACATCGATTTCCGACGAAAGTTTCACTGCAACACAAATTAACCCTGTCGAATAAACTTTACACGAAATTGAGATAATTCTGTGTTTTTAAACCATCTCGGGATAATTTGTCAGCTGTTTGTCAGTGACAAAAAGCGTCTTCTGCTATGGATGTGTTCCTAACCTACAATACCGACTGTGGCAGGAAGTATATATGAAAGTCTAATTATTTTTAAAATAACAATTAGGTAAGTAAAAAGTTGTTCTAAATCTAGTGTCCTGATTTATGTATAGCTTTTCACGTATATACTTTGCCGTTTTTCAATTGCTGCGAAGGACGTAGCAGACGACAGTTTTTATTCCATCGTATAGCATGTAATCTTTAACAGCTGAACATTTTATCTGCAACAAAATTGAACAAAATTTAACTTCAGTTTTTTCTGTGAGGGTTTTATTTTAAAAAATTGACTTTTTGATTGCTGAGGTAGAATTCTAAAAATTCGTTTGAGGCAAAAAGTATTAGGATTAGATAATTGTTTACTCTGGCAGATATACTTCAATTGAAAAAAGATAAGTCGTCTCATAACAAAATTGAATTCTAGTATTTATTGAGTATAAAATTAGGCTGTGTAATTTTGAGGTTAGAATGCGAGTAATTCAGCATTAACAAAATTTTTAGCTTTATTAAATATGCAATGTCACATATAGAGATGAAAGGTATTTTTGAACCAGATAATTAATCATTTTTGAAATCTAAGAGTCAATGCTATGATTTTCGTAACTTACCATGCTCATCACTATCGTCACTCGAGTCTTCTTCAATGTCTTCATAACTCCACTGATCGCTCGATGTTTTCTCACACGTAAACGTAATTTATTATTTGCACACCTTTTTTTACTTAATTCACCCATTGTCTGTAAAAACTAAATTTACTAATAGTAACTGACAGCGACTGACATTTCCATATGGGACCCGACTTGTTTTCTACGGCGGCGCACACTATATGGGAGCAACGTGGGTATACCCGGTATAAGTCCAAACAGGACGTAAATATTTTTTGGTTTTATTGGCTCAAATTTTCATAATTGAGAAATCGGAATAACTAAAAAATGTATAATATTAGTGGGAGGTTGCCTTCCGCCTGTCGTATAATTAATATAACTCGCTTTAATTAATTAAACTTTTTACCCGGGACGCCCAGCTGGGACCCAGTTGGCGCCCACTTATTAACTGGGCTTAATTGGGCAGATTTCCACACGGGTACTTGAATTTTCGTCTTTCGAAAAAGTGGACAATTCAAGTATATTTTTTTGGTTAAAAACGAAACTATTCGGTTAAGAACTTATCTGTTCTAGTTAAGGGTTTAAGTTTCTGTGTTTGAAAATTCGTGTTTTGGGTTACATTCAACTTTTACATTTACAAAATTAATATTTCTTTGTTCTGAATATCATCTATTACATTTGTAGTCTAAATTCATCATGTTGGGTTGAAAATTCAATCAACTGGTTCAAAGTTGAACTACTTTATTCAGCATTAACTTTTTTGGCTATAAATGTTTGTGTTTTGTTGGGTATTCGTTTTCCTCAATAAAAAATTTATTTTTTCTTAGTTGAGAATTCTTTTATTTGGTTGAAACTCTACTGTTTCGTAGAAAGCTCCTCTTTTTGACTTGAAAATCTAACATTTTGGACGAAGTTATTTTCTTTATCAACTAAACAATCTTCCCTAATTGAAAATTCATCACTTTTGATGAAAATTTCATCTTTTTCGATTAAAAATGCAACTGCTTGATTGAAAATTAGTCTGTTTTAGTTCAATATTCAGCTATTTTGTTGAAATGTTGCCTTTTTTGTTAAATTCAGCTGTTTTGGATTTAGAATTAAAATCTGCACAGAAAAACTTGGGTTTCTATTAGAACCCTTATAGATGGCGCCAAGATGTGATTTCCCTATATTAAATTGGAACTGCAACAAAAAGAAACCTTCCATTTTCACTGTATTCTCTTACTGTGTATTATATTTTTTGTTCAGAATTTGTATCTTTTGGTTAAAAATTCAACTACTTGGTTGAAAGTTAAACTACTTTGTGAATTCGTTGCTTCTTGATGAACCCTAAATAAATTGACAAAACTTACGGAACCTTAAAAAGGGGAGTACGGTGTTGAAAATTTCAGAAAAAACTATACGTACACTATCTTGCCGTAAGGCCAGCCTCGGGTCTGGTTAGCCCAGTAACAAGGCAGGTTTTTCATGTCAGCACTAAGGACCGCATATGTAGTCTCTGAACCCGGCACATTATGGTAAAGCAGCGTCCAGAGAAGCGCGATGTAAACAACTTCTGGTACAGCACTGACTATTCGAGCGTATAGGCTCTCATGGGACTTTCAAGAAGGGGGGGGGGGCCAGAAGCAGTCAAGCGTGAAGATGGCCAAATAGCGGGGGACCTTATAGCGAGGAATGAGTGTAATTTATGCACAGCCTCTTAGGTACAGAAAAAAGCTATACGGGGGGTTTTCCGTACTGACGCTACTGTAATTTCTACCTGGATTTTTTTGATCTGGGGTTTTTTGACAAAAACCTACACTTTCCGTGACATGAAGCAAATACTTTTTGTAGAGACATTGCTTCTTGTGAATGTAGCTTTATGCACTCTATCTGCCTTTGAATGCACACACACATAAAAGTATAATGTGTATGTATATGTATATATGTACTTGCCTACCCATTGTCCCTCTTCGAGGTAGAGCACACTGCGAATTTCAATGACTCGAGACATGCAAAACTGACAAGGGAGAATATATTAGTCTCTGATATTTTAGAATATATTGAGAATATATTGAGAATATTCTAGGGATACTCTCAGAATATGTATACAAGAGAAACACCAGTCTGACATGTGGACATGGTAAATTCCATGATTCCCTCTTATTATTATTCAGAACATCGTGAAAAATGAGTAACTCGACGGGGATTTGCTTCTTTATTATTCCAATCAGGCGAACATCGGTGAAATCTACCAGAATAGAATCTCTCTCTAAAAATAATAATTGCGTCACTTCTTCGAGTACAATATTTTTAGGGAGGCCATTGGACGGGAATACCAGGAAAATCGGGGATAACTGGCCACCTGTATATCACATGAAATAATGTTTTTTTTCTAGTTTCTATATTTCCAAGTGTGAATTTACATTTTTTAGCACTTCTGGTTTTGAATTTACAATGCTTGAATGCTTATATTCAAATTTTACAACCTGAAAATGAGTCGAATTAAAATTATTAAAAATTGAATACTTTTAGATGAAAATTTACAGCAGTATTTAATTGCAAATTTGAATTTCCCAAAATTATTTCATTGAAAAATAAAGGCATTAATCAATTTCAATCATTTTAAATCTAAAGCGTGTCAAATTTAACAATTTCGGAAACCCTTCTAAATTCTGCGAATTTATTTCAAATGAAAATCTCGAAGGAAAGCTTTGATATTTAAAATTTTCATAATTCAAATTCTCGTGAACTTGATAATTTCAAGTTGAAAATTTGAAAACTGGATAATTTCAAGCTACAAATAAAAACCGTGAAAGCCGAGCGATTTCAAGTTTAGAGAATTTAATAATATTTAAAAAATTCAATGTAATTGTTTCGAAATCGAACCCTTTACGATTTTGCGAAATTTATAATTTTGCAGCTTTATAAATTGAAATTTTTTTAATAATATTGGGAAAATTCGAAATTATCGGACTCTAGTTTGAATCCTTTGAAATTAAGTTTTTAAAAAGTCTTTCAATACTTAAAAGATTATGAAGTCACAAGATTTGAATTTCTAAACAGAAAACATTTAAATAATTTCGGATTGAGTATTTAGAAGTGAAGTTCTCGAAATTCGAATCATTTAAGAAATAAAACAATTAAAAAGCACATTTGAGAATTCATGAAGCTCTATAGATCTATAGAAGAAATTTGAAAAAAGTCAATACTTTTCGAGAAAAATATCTGAAAAAATCGTCCGTTGTTATAACCACGTAAGTTCCATGACAAAATTTCATTTTTAAAATTGATTTTTCACACTCTCATTAACATAAAAGATATCAGTAAAACACCAGAAACATGCTGCGAGACAAATAAAAGGCTCTAAAGTGAGAAATTAATTTGATAAGATCGTTGATATAAAATAAAACTCTATTTTTTATTATATTTCCAAATTTTTTCAGAACTATAAAAACAATTATTTTATCATAAAATCACTGGAAAACTAATATCGAAAAAACAACTGGATGATTTAAAAAAATATTTATTTTTAAATTGTTTATGTTGTTTACAGTATTTATGGAACCAACCCTATTGGTGTCGTAGCATGAATAAACAATTACTATTCATTACTAATAATACAATCACTTTTTTTTACCACTACTATTAAAACAAAATATTAATCCAAAAAATTTATATTGTCCTAAATATAAAAGTGTTGAATTTCAAGACTTTCAATTTTGAATAACCTTACTTGAAAAATTTTAACACGAAAGGTACTATATTTTGCGTCAAATGACGTACATTGACAAAGGATAGAAGTCCCAGTAATTTTTGTCCTGGACTTTTTTAATGATTATTAAAAAATTAGTAAACATTTGGACAGTTTCTTGGGCTCATTTCAAAAAGAAAGATTTCAAGGTTCATTTTGTGAGACTTTTAAATTTTTGCTATTATCTTCCTTAATTTTGCTAGGAGTTGAATTGAAATCATGAAAATTTGCAAAAATTATAAATACGACTGATATTTCTAACTCACTATCTCAGTCTCTATTTATCAAAAATACTTCAAATATGACACATTTGACAATACTTTCTTTCAGATATCATTCTTTCTTATTTTCACAGAAAAAACTGGGCTTAAGAAAAATTGCAGGTAATCGTTGAAGCATTGTAATAGTCAACTTTTTATTCCAAACTCTAGCCTCTAGCGGAGTCCGCCTGAGATATCTGCGAATCACCAAGGAAATTTTACCTCAGTTTGGTGTACCCACATCGCATTTAGCCCGCATGACAAATTACCTGGACCATTTTTTAATCTCAGTTTTTTCTGTGATGTTCCGGAGATATCTTGCGCGAAGCGAATTAATATTGTATGACCTTGCAAAAATTTCGAAAATCGGAAAATGACACGGAATGTTTTTCTGAGTCAATTACCCTGATTTCCAATGATTTTCTCTTCTCACGAAAGTTTCATGAAAATTTCCCAGTGTCTCTTAGAATAGTGCCAGAACATTTTGATTAATGATCCTCGTATAGAGAAAATCTCGCCTATTTATTTCTTTTTATTTTGACATCTCTGTTAACGTCAGAGCTGGAAAGAAAGATATACAGTTTCTCATTGTTCTCTGTTCCACTCAGTGCCAAGCGTGTAATTATCCGCGACAAAGTGCTTTCTCGTGATGATTCTGCTCGCTAGCTTTACAGTGCGATGCATTGAGCGGTCCATTTATTGCAAGAAACCTTCGTGGCATGTTGTAAATTGATACCATGATAAGGATCGATCCACTTGTATGTGGCTTGATAATTCGCTGATTCCAATCTATATGTCAGCTATGATAATTTAATTTTATGTCTGTGGAGAAAAAGGATAATAATAGGAGCCACGGATTTTGCGTAATGCCAAGTAATATTTCGTCTAATAACGGTTGTTGTCTACTTGATAATAAATGAATGTTACCAGCAAAATTTTATTACTCAAAGGAACTTTATAAATTCATACTCTTTTTCTCTCAAGTACATTAAATTACAAATTTAAATTGACAGTATAATTTAGGGGAAAACATGGAAATCACAGAAAAGTTTTTATCACGTAACAGAAAAGAGAATTTTATTGGTTAAGGAAAGTCAGGTAGAAGTCAGCGATTTTGAAAAAAAATCTTGAAAAATTCAGGGAGTTTCTATAGTAGGCACTATAAATAACTGCCAGGGATAGCAAATTAATAATTTTTTTTTTAATTTCAAATTCTTATATTCCGTTTATGAAAGATTCTATGTTAAATATATTACAAGATTAGGATTCTGGTCTTGGAAATTAGGGTATTTTGAAAAGGAAGTTTTGCGATCACCTTGAAGTAATATTTTTGTTCGTAATTTATTCGTCTAGTATTTCTGTTTTTTTATTCTTCAGTTGCTTACTTCTGACGATTATATTTTTACTTAAAATTGTATTATTTGGTTGAATTTAATCACTGTTTTTTGATCTCAAATTGAAATCTTTTTTGTTATTCTTTGTCTGTTATTTAGTATATTTATGCGTGTATTTGAACAGAAAATTCGTTTTTCTGGCATGTAAATTTCTCCAAAAAAAATCCGATTGTTTAGTTAAAAAGGCAATGTTTTTGTTTGAAGTTTAATTCGTTGCTTGAAAATTGGGCAAATTGGTTGCAAACCCATTTTTGTGTATGTTGTAAATTCAACAATCTGGTTAAAAATTGAACTATTTTGATCAAGATTTAACTATTTTGTTGGACATTCATCTTTTCTGTCGAAAAGTTAACTATTTTGTTGAGAATTCGTCCTTTTGGATGCAAAATTCATCTGTTGTGATATAGGAGTCATCTTTTTCGATCAAAATAAATACTTTTTAATCTTAAATTTGTTTTCGTTCATCAAAGGTTCAATGTTGAAAACGTTACAAGATTAAAATGCTGGTCTTTGAATATTTATGATTAGGAAAAATGAGAAATTAGTCAGGAAAAAATCAGGAATTATGTGTGGGATTTTTTTTAATCAAGTTTTTCGGCCACCCTGTGATTACAGTCGCAACTGTTACATTTGTTCGCACCATTGCCAATTGCACAGTGTCAAAAAAGAGAAGGGATATGAATAAAATTTGAAATCTTACCTAGAATCTAGGGTTTTATTTTGTCTGCTGAGATTTATGGGCTTTAGAATGCGACTTTTTAAAGTCGTACCTCCGGTTTGTCTCGAGTCACTTCCGTGGTTGGAAAATGGAAACAGGAGAAATGCTAATGCAGAGCGTGTAGCATACATTCACTGGATTCGGGCCAGCGCGTTTCCCATCTCGCAACACGTGAATCTTCCTTTCGACTAGTCAACGACGAATCGCCAATAAAGTTAGCTCGATAAAATAGAAAACGCTGGCAAGCATTTCGATCGAAGATCCAATATCTGCTCGTGCGAAAGAATGAATTTCCATTTTGTTGGAAGGTAAATAAGAAAGTCGAGATGGGGATCGCTACTATTTGTACTATTCGAGATTTGATTTGAATAAAATTGTATGGAGACCCAGAGGTACTGGGTACCGGGCCAGTACCATTTATTCATTACCAATTTTGAAATATGCTAAAGTGATAAGATGCACAGAAGTGTAACATATCTACGAGAATTCTACAATTTGGGACAGTCTGAGTCTTCAGATCCTGATAAAAGCAACAGGTTGAGTTCCTAATATCGAATAGCACTTTTACATAGTAAGTTCCTTCAGCCAGATTCGAGGGTAACTTTGAAACCGCCGCTCCTTGTAAAAACTCTCATCTACATTGTTTCAGTAAAATCTGTCAAATTTACATATTACTGCCGTGCTTTGGAAGAACACCGTTAACTGCAATTCGGATAAGTCACCTGAACGCAGCTAATGTTAGGCCACTCAGACAACTTATCCGAATTGTAGTTATCGGTGTTTTTATTATTAACAAAATTGAACTGGTAGGAAAATGTTATATGTCAAGTTTCTCCATCAGCAAAGTTGGATCTAGCATATCTACCATTTTAAATATAAATAATTGAAATGAAAAAATTTGTTTTGTTTCACTAAATAGAAAATGCTCGATTTACCCAAGAACGGTAATTTTCTAATCAGAAATTATAATGCGCTAACAGGTACAGATGTAAACACATTTCATTGAATATCTCGGTTTGACTTTAAATACAGTTATCATGTTTCTTCGTCAGGACGACAGAGTAGTGAACCAGTACTAAGTTTCCACCTGGACAATTCGGGATTATTTTTTCAAGTCATTGCGGGAAAGTGAAGGCTTTGTTTTGCTACTCTTGAAGCTTTCGCGAGAAAGATGCTTGCAAGAAAAATAGTGGTTCGTGCTTTGTCTTTGTTATGCTGAAGAAGCACTGGAGCGCGCTTCTTCCGGTGAAGTCCTTTTGGTGATAAAGAACTGCAAAAATTGTACAAAGCACTTTCAATGCTCAGAGGCTGTGCTCATTATGAACATTTTTTTATAATTTAGAAAGTTTTTTGAAAAGAGTCGGACAGCTTATAATCAAAATGAATCCTAAATTTTTCCAACGATGTATTCAGATATGTTGCCGACATTCAGTTGGAAATAGTCGCCCTTTTGTTTAGTGGAGAAATTTCCACATTATTAGGGAAATATTGTCGGAATCATTTCGGACTATGTGAAATATTTCATCAGAGTAGTTTTATTGAAACCTAACAAATATAAAGGTTCTATTCCTCAAACATATACGACCACAAATTAAAAATATTTCAGAACATGTTTCATCAGTTTCAAAACTTAAATTTGAAAAACTTCAACATATCTCTACAAATCCTGACGATATCTAAATACTGGTTTCATTTTTAAGGATTGCCAAACATACAACATATTGGACAACTGCTTGAACAGTTGTGAATGTGGTTGTAATTGTCAATGCATGTAGTACATAGTTGAAATGATTATCAACTGTCCACAGCGTTTTTATTCAAATTTGTGATAAAAAGGTTTAGAGTTTTCTATGTTCATAAAAATGATGAGCATTTTAGAAAATGACAGGAAATTTGAGGCCAGAGCCACTTTAAGGTGTAACAATCTTTAGAATTTTGTTGACTGCGATGTAACTTAATTTTCGAACCTCGAATGGAATTACGAAGAATGCTTTCCCATCAACAACTGTCGAGTACCCTACGTGTTCCATTCTTGAGGAGATAGATGTAGGTACGAAGCACCTGCATTTACCCCGAAGATAACTCGCGCGTGCTTCCCAACTATCCGCCTACAGAGAATGTATAGTCGACACAGACACTACTCTAGTCAATTATAGTAGCTTGAAACCCCCGGTCTCTTAGACTTAGAGACAGAATCCACAGAAGAGACTGGATTATAGTCTATAAAGTATCGTAAACCAGAGAAAGTCAGAGAAAAGTTAGGGATTTTGAAAAACATCTTGCAATAGTCAGGGAATTTCTATAACAGACACGTTAAATAACTTGTCAAGGATAATGAATTTGAATTTTTTTAATTGTAATTGTTTTATTTCGATTATTAAAGTATCCATGTTAAAAATGTTAAAATATTGAAATCCTTGTCTTTGAATAATAATGGTCAGGGAAAAGAAAAACTATTAAGGGAAAAGTTAGGGAATGTAGAAAATGGAGTTTGCGGCCACCCTGATATAATATTCTTGCTAGTAATTTATTTGCCTTCGTATTTCTATCCCTCTTTCTTAAGTTGCTCTCTCCTGACGATTATATTTATAGTTAACAATTTTATTATTTTGTTGCAACTTCAACCATTCATTCAAGATGGTGGAAAATTCAACTTTTTTTCGAAAATTCAAATTAAACCATTTGGTTGAAATTTTGGCTATTAGGTATTTTCACTTCAACTACCAGCTAACTTCACTTCGATGAGTGCTGAGGGGAAACAGTGAACCAAATACATGGGACAAAACTTTATTTTTGTAATATCTTCGTAATGAATAATAATTATAACCATTTTATTATTCCATTAAATAGTTTTTTAAAAATAACAACTATTTCTCGAATACACTTATATAGAAAAAATTAGTTTTTTCGAAGATATTAGCAAAACAGGGCAAAAATTGACTGAATCCCATGCATTTGGTCCATTGTTTTCCGCTCAGCACTCAACGAAGTGAAGTTAGCTGATGGTTGAAGTAAGAATTAGGTATTTTCACTTCAACCATCAGCTAACTTCACTTCGTCGAGTGCTGAGGGGAAAACAATAGATCAAATGCATGGGACAAAACTTTATTTTGGTAATATCTTCATTATGAATAATAATTATTACCATTTTATTATGTCATTGAATAGTTCTTAAAAAATAAAAACTATTTTTCCAATACATTTATATAGAAAAAATTAGTTTTTACAAAGATATTAACAAAATAGGGCAAAAATGGAGCGAATCCCATGCATTTGATCCATTGTTTTCCCCTCAGCAGTTAACGAAGTGAAGTTAGCTGATTATGAATTGAAAATACCTAATACCTAATTGTTCTGAACATTCTGGTTGAAGATTTAACTGTTTTGTTTGAAAATACGTCTCTTTTTGTTGAATTCTACTATTTTTATTTAAAATTCAAATATTATGTTGAAATATCTACCATAACATTATTTGTTGATAATTCATCTGTTTTAGTTGAAATTGCAATCACTTGGTTGAAGGTTGAACCACTTCGTTAAATAATAATTTTGTTGTTGAAGATTTATCATTTTATTAAAAAATTCATCTTGTTGATTGAAGCACTAAGTACTTAGTTGTAGACTTATTTTTTGTATTTAAAAATAAACTTTTTAACGGAAAATGAGAGTATTCCTTTTTCGGTTAAAAAACCTTTTTAGTCGGAAACTCAACTGCTTGAGTAACCATTTTGTTGAAAATAAGTTATTAAACTTTTTTTTTTATTATTCTTATCAACATAAAATTTATTACACAGTATTTCTAGGAAAATTCATCTTTTTCGTTGAGAAGTCTTTTTTGTTGAAAATTTATTCCTTAGTAGAAAATTTGAATGTGTTGTTGGAAATTTTCTTTTTTTTTTGCTTCAAAATTCAGCCATTTTGTTGGAAATTAATTTTTGTTTGTTGAAAATTCCACTTTTTGACAAAAAGTTTGTACTTAGGCGTGAAAGTTCAATCATTTATATGAACTTTTTTTCTTTCATGGCCGAAAAATCTTTATTTGTTGAAAATTCGTTTTTTTTTTTGTCATTTTTTTTTTTTTTTGGTTGAAGATTCATAATTTTAGTTGAAAATTCATCTCTTTGGTTGAAAAGTAAACTACTTTGTTGAAAATTCGCCTTTTTCTTAAAAATTAATATTTGCCAGTTTAAAATTCAACAATTTGTTTCAAAATTGAACTATTTTGTTGAAAATTCGGCTTTTTGGGTGGAAAATTGAACTATTTTGGTAGAAAATTAATTTCTTCTGTTGAAAATTCATATTTTGTGTGGAAAATTCAACGGAAATTTTTTGATTTAAAATTCAACTTTTTTTTTTTAATTCGTCTTCAGTTTTAAAATTTGATATATTTTGGTAGAAATTTCGTCCTTTTTGTTAAAAAATGCAACTGTTTGGTTGAAAATTTTTCTTATTTGGTTTAGGATTCAACTACTTTGTTGATTATGAATTTTTTGGTTGTTGCAGGTGCATGGTTTTAGTAATATCTAGTTGAACAGACAATTATTTTGTTTATAATTCAAGACTTTAATTGAAAAAACAACTAGTTTCGGTGGAACTTTAGTCTTTTTTGTTTGACAATTTGACTATCTGGTTAAAAGTTTAATTATTTTCTTGAAAATTAAACTGTTTTATTAGAGAGTAATTTTTTTTGGTCGAAAATTCAAATATCTTGTTGAAATGTGATCTATTTGGATAGAAAATTCGTCCTTTTTCTCTGAAAATTCATCTTTTTTGGTTGAAATAAATAATTTCTAAATTTTTAAATCTTAATCTGAAATTATTTTATTCTGGACATTGAATATATATGTTAAGGGAAAATGAAAAATGGGTCAGGGAATGAATAAGGGAAAAGTCCTGGAATTTTGAAAATTAAGTTTTGCGGCCACCCTGCGTGTACTCGAAACTCAGGTCGATACCTGATGACGCTGGGACATCAGTAGGGTGGTCTACTCTCAGTCTCTCGCATAACGATCGAATACCGATACCTTTTGAATGCGTCGCCTTTGTCAACCCATAAACCTTCCAACATTTATGAGATGGAATCTCGGCATGCATACCGATTCTCCAAACGCCATTAGCAGACGTTATATTTTAAAGGCACGCTTCCTGTGCATTCCAAGTACTATGGTTGTTTCTGGCTCGTGCCGCGATTCGCCTCATGGTTCTCTTAACGATGCTTTAATTCGCGTGGGCTTAAGCGGAAACGCTGAATGTCTTTGAAGACTTTGTTAAGTAAGTGGGCTCGTAATAATCATAATGGTTCTTGGGTTGAAAGTATTCAAACAATGGGAGGTCTTTTATAAACTTGTAAAGAAGGAACATTTTCATGGAGCGAAAACTTCAAAGTCGATCTTGAATTTATATTTTAGTATAAACCCGCTTCTTTATCCCTTCTTGTGTACTTTATTGCCCTTGTTCCTCACTCCTTTGTTATCTCTTCCTTATTCTCTTCTTATTTATACCCTTTAACTTGCATTCTCTATTGCCCTTTTGCAGCCTTTTTTTATTTTTGTCTACTAACTTGAAATATCTTTCTTCCTTTCATAAAATACTTTCTCATTTTAACTTTGGAAAAGACTCCCTTCTATCGGGAACATCGATTGTCAATCACTATATTTCGCAAGTTTTCATCGAACGTGTATGAGCAAATATGCTTACCTAAGAGGAAATGCGTCATTTCTTTCAATACGTTCCTCTCTCGTGTTTCCTGTTGAAACAGAACTGAAACCTCAAGGAAAGGCCAATTTTACTTTGCAAAAGAATTTCGTTTAAATTTCTTGAATTCGCAATAAGGTAAGATGCCTAATACTTGCTTTTGTCGCGTAATTTTTAGAAGCGTGCAGTCGTTCATTTGAAGTTTTAATACAAAGTTAGGCACGCCTGGAACATTGCATTTTCCAAAATGCAAAAGCATCTAACTGAAGGTTCCAAATGGATCCAAAAATCGAGTAGAATCTTCAAAATTTGACTTATTCGATTGTTTGAAATAATGCCACGTACAGGTACGTGAACAGATAACACTGTTAATAATTGTGTGATTCCATTATAATAATCTATCATTATGAGGAGAATTGATATTAAATCAACAATGGATTTTATTATCGGGTACATTTTTCATAATTTCTTACTTTTCGAGATTCAGTAATTTTAAGAAGAAAATTCGGTATGTTAGTGATAAGTCATAACTACAGCCTACACTATTCAACCGATTGGTACACTTTTCAAGATAAGTCTATTTGAATCTGACTGAAAGATCTTCATCTTATTTCAATCCAATTACGGACCCTCCTAGAATTTGTAACATCTCGATAGGAAACAATCAACATGTTGTTTTGGATGTCATCATGGAAAAACTGTTTAAAGGGGCATGTGGCTGCCGCTATTTTTTAGTTTTATTTATTGCTCCTTCTGTTTTCTGTTTATGAAAAAATAACAGAATTTTCACCTAGATTAATGATTATATTTCAAATTATATAATATTATTATCAATACCAACCATATGCGACTAGTCTATCCCCCTTTCCGAATACTTATATTTTTCATGACAACTAGACATATCTTAAATATGACTATTAATTCGAAATTACTATTTGGTTTGATAATCATTCTTTTCAACAAATGAGTCAAATTTCGTCAAAAACATCTATGATTAAAAAAAATGCTGCCAAGTCAAAAGTTATCAGTGCAATCAACATAGTTTGTAAAATCAAAGTTTGTCAAGTTTTCTGAAAGATATCTAAATTTTCAAATTTAATAAATTGAGAATATTACAGAAACTTTCAGAATGTATTGAAGAGGAAAAAAGGAAATCTTTGATATAGCGCATCAAGATGTTGAAAACTTAATAACATTTGAAGAAAGTAAAGCTTTTCAAAAAGATGAACGTCAGACGAGAGTTATGAAGATAGAAAATGTATGTCAGGAAATTCAGGGACGTAAAGAGTGTTTGCAGAAGAGAAAATCTTAAAAATAAAAGAAACCAACGGTAATGTGCAAGAAAGAAAGAAGCAAATACTTTATATGAACTATATTCTTCTTCGACTGACACTTTAATTGTGGAGGATGACAGGAATGATGAGAAATTCATAAGAATTGATTTTACAATAAAAACAAATTATCTTATGGCCAATGTTAACCGAGCGGGAAACATTCTGGTAATCCCTTTGGAGAGCTGGGTTATTCGAAATGGTAATTAAGTAATTAAGTGTATTCCTAGATAAAGCACTTGTAATCGAGAGTAATCTACTAATACGGACTTGCAATCCACCTGTAATATAAAGTAATAAACTTGTAATCCCATATAATCCGCTCATAATCCTAGATAATCCAATATATTCCTAGATGATCCATTTGTAATCCCAAGTGATCCATTTTTAATCCCAAATGATCCATTTTTAATCCCAAATGATCCATTCTTAATCACAGGTAAGCTCATAACCCTATGCGATCCACTTGGAAACCGGATAATCCAGAAAAATACTATCTTGTAATCTCAGATAATCCACTTTTAATCCCAGGTAATTCACTTGTAATCCCATATAGTTCACAGACAATCCCAAATAACCAATTTGTAATACCAGATAATTCACTTGTAAGCCTAGATAATCCATTTGTAATCTAAGGTACTTCAGATTCATCTTAGCTTATCTACCTCCGATGGGTCGCGACTTTAGGAGTTGTTTCCCCCTCGATATCATCTGAATTTGAGTTACCAGTCACATTTAGTCCAGAGAAGAAACACGCATTTTACTGAACATAATAAATTGTCCAGATGCATCATCTACTTTGGACCGAATAAACTTATCTGATAGAAAGTTTAGTATGATGGCTACAGCTATATCTCAAGGGAATGATGAAAACGTAAATGAAGTTGGTTACAGACCAACGGAAAATATTTCAAATTAGTTACCATCAAACAAGAATGAGGAAGAAGGGTGGCGGAATGGGGTAGAATGGGTGTAGGGAATTTCTTGATATAGCGGCGACGAGATCTTTTCATAATATAGAATGCTATGAACATTAATGTTATCGAAAGAACTCCAGTTCAAACTAGGTATGTAGAGAAGATCCCGTTGGAAAATACAAAAAAAATTTCCACGTATCATCATCCATAGTCATTGCTAGTAAACTTGTGCTAGGAATGACTTGCAGTCAGGAGTGAAGTGATTCCAACAAATTAGAAATCAAAGCGCAGTAAGCGTCAAGTTCTTATCTATTGATCGGGAGGTTTCACGTCGATCGCAAATGAAGGTGAATGATGAGGAGGGACATGGACAGTTGGACAGTTGGACACTTGTGAACTTGTTTGGACCACGCGTCCGTCAATGGTTCTCGCCATGCCATTGCCAATATCATTGATGGTTTCTCTTTTAGTGTCAGCCGAGGAGAATTGGCGAGAGGCACTTTTTAGGCGGCAGTTAGGGTCGACAGGTGTGATGAATGTAAGTGTACGAGAAAGTCGCACAGCGAGTTCAAAGCCGATCGGCGGCCGATCTTCTGTAGTATAGGTATAATAATCTATACCTACTTCACTGGCGCGTAGCCAAGCAGCGATACGATACTTCCTCCGACGATAGTATCTCCTGCGTGAATCACCTTTGTGCAGTAACAGTTTCCCGAAGTAACGGGTTACGAGGCGAGACGTTAGGACGTTACTTACGACTGGAATCATTAATTCGACGTCCAGGAGCGCCGCGGACAGTCAAGCGCCGGCCTGGTGTGAGATTTATATTTCTGATATGTTATTTCTGACTTTCTGATTTCTGACTTTCTGACTTTCATCCTGTTCAGCCGGCTAGAATACTTCCTAGAAATCACTTCTTCGGATCGATCCAATTCAAGCATGTTCCAGAAACTTCCCACGTTCGCATCCAGGCTTCATGTATCTTTTGCAGAACGACAAATTAATCAGGGAGGTTGCTGGACCGAATTGATTGCAGAGATTTAACTAAGTCTCGAGAGACCGGTTTATATATCAGAATCTCTGCCCGGGCTTATTCTAAACAGAAATTACTGTAGCACTCAGGGTCGTCGCAAACATTTATTTTCAACATTCCCTGACTGGGAATAAAACAGTTTTAGATGGAAATTGAAAAATTCCAAATCTATTCACTTTGTTTTAACCAGCAGAGGTAACTTTTTAACCATGAAAGAGGAATTTTAAATCCAAAAAGACGAATTTTGAGAAAAAGAGTTTGATTTTTAATCAAAGGAGGTTACTTTTTAAAAAGATAGTTCAATTTCCAACCAAAAATGATGAATTTTCAGTCCACAAGGACAAATTTTCAACAAAACAGATGAATTTGCGAAAAAAAGATTACGTTTCGACCAAATAGTTCAATTTTAAAACATCGGAAAGGATAAATTTTTAATTCAAAAGGACTGATTTTTTATCTTAATAGACAGGTGTTTGAAAAACCATTCGAATTTTCAACCAAAAAAAAAAAAAGACTTTTTAACCAAATGCTTGAATTTTAACCAAATAGTCGAATCTTCAACCAAATAGGCGAATTTTCGAACAAAAAAGATGAATTTCCAACCTAATAATTGAATTTTTAATCAAAAAGATTAAATTAAAACCGAAAAAAAGTTTCATTTTCAACCGAATAGTTCAATTCTCTACCAAAAAAAACGGTATTTTTAGAGGACAGTTGCATTTTCAACCCGAAAATTTCAAATTTCAGCAAACAGATAAATTGCCAACTTCATATTTCAACCAAAAGAAACGATTTTTCTACAAAACAGTTATATTTTCAACCAAAAGGTTGAATTTTCAATGCAACAATTAAATTTTGTAACTGCATACTTGAATTTTCAATCTATAAGGATGTATTCCCTACAAAAAACATTAATTTTCAAACAAATATTTGAATTCTCAACTGAAAGAGACAAATTTTGAAGAATATAGTCAAATTTTCAACCAAAGAAATGAATTTTCAACCAAAGTGATGAATTTGGAAACCAAAAAGACGAATTTTCATAAAATAAAGATTTTTCAATCAAGAAAGAAAGGAGGTTCATCCTAATGAAATGATTTTCAAGCCAAAGGTTAAATTTTCTGAAAGGCAGTTTAGTTTTCAATTAAAAAAAGATTATTTTTTAACAAAATAGTAAAACTTCAAAACAAAGAGATAAATTTTCAACTTTAATGGTGAATCTTCATCTGAAATAGTTACATTTTCAGTCAATAAAATTAATTTTCAAAGAAAACGATCAACAAATATTCAATAAAAGAGGTGAATTTTCTACTGTAATGATGAGTCTTCAACAAAGAAAGGGTTTTTTGACAAAGTTGTTTATCCTTCAACTCAGAAATTCAATCTTAAGTCAAGAGAGAGAAGAATATGAATTTTCAACAAATATTGTAATAGTAGCTGTTCCATACAGAAAATATTGAAATTTTTAATAAGAAGAGTTGAATTCTACCACAATAGACGAATTTTCGATAAAAAGTGGAATCCTTAACCATAGAAAAATAATTTTCAATCAATCAGTTGCATTTTTATTCAAAACAGCTGAAATTACACAAATTATACAAACACTTCAGTTGATTTTTCAACACAAAAATATGAATTTTCAACAAAAAGTTAGCTTTCTACCAAAATAGTTTAATTTTCAACTCGAAAAGATGAATTCATAACAAAATAGTTGAATTTTGAACCAGAAACGATGACTTTTTAACGGAATTGTTGAATTTTTAATCAAATATTAAAATTTAAAAAAAAATTAATCATCAGGAGAAAGCAACTGCAAAAAAAATGAAATAGAAATAAAGGGGAAAAAATTACTAACAAAAATAATATGAGGGTGGCCGCAAAACTTCATTATCCAAATTTCCTCATTTTCAACCGATCAATTTTTCATTTTCCCTGACCATTAATGTTCAAATACCAGAGTCCTAATCGTGTAATACTTTCTCTCATAAAAGGAATAAAACAATTTCAAGTTTTTTAATAATTTTTCTCAAAAATTCCTGATTTTCCTGGCCTAAGCTCTTCTTGAATACTAATTAAGCGCAAATTTACGAGCATAAGGACGTTGGAATCAGGCCCGAAGCTCAAAATTGAATTGCCTCATTTTACTCCATGAATACTAAAATTACATCTTTGTTAGATCCTTAGGGCCTACTCCTGTTTTAAATCAAGTCTATATTCGCAGTGGAAAATTGGCTAATTTCAATACTTTTTGTGTAAAACGCTTTTTTTGTGTTCTAACCCGAGCATTCGAGAAAATTGTTTCACACAAAAAGTACTGAAATTAGCCAATTTTCCACTCCGAATACAGACTTGATTTAAAACAGGAGTAGACACTAAGTATTTAACAAAGATATAATTCTAGTATTTATTTAGTAAAATGAGGCAATCCAATTCTGAGGTGAGTGCATGGTTCCAACGCGCCCATAAACGTAAAGTAAATGCAGCTGCGATGTAATAAGATCGTCGGAGATGTTCATTTTTAAATGTGTCAAGTTAACATGTTATGTTCGTGTGCAAAAGAGGCTTGGCTTGAATTGTCGCTAGATATATAGTTTCATTATTGTCCAATGTCCTTTGGCAAACGAAGGAGCCATTATAGGCAGCAAGCCGGACAATTAGACGTTGAAATACGTGCTAGACGCCCATTACTAATAAGCCAGGCATTGAAATTAACTGGAATTATAAACACGGATTTGCACACAGATTTAGGCGTGAGTCTATGCCGGTCTATGCTAACGAGGATTATCCCACGCACGAGCATCTCACGCATCCTCGCGTCGCGTCGCGTAGACCGCAACCACCGATCAGAGGCTTGAGAACTGCATTTCACACCTACACGCAAAAATTACTATATATATTTTCGACAGTATGCGGCACTTTATCCATTTACGATAATTTTTACACTACACGCTATTACAATCAGAGATGTAATTTGTGCAATAAAAGGGAATATCTAATAATCTTACGAATTTTTAACGATACGAGCATTATCAATCGCGCGGTACACGCCCGTATAGTTCTTATATTTCAGGGGGAAAATAATTTGTAATGCAAATATAAATTTGGAATATCATTTTACTTTCTCAGGTTCATTTGTTTTCAAGGTTATATAAATGTAATTTTCCTAAGTTTCTTGATAAAATTTAAAAAGGCTGTTGATGATTTCATGTAAGTCGAATAAAAATTTTAACGAAAGGGTTAATTTTCAATCTAATAGATGAAATTTCAATCAAAACAGATGAATCCTCAACGAAGAGTGTGATGCATAATTAATATTTTAAGCAAAAAAGACCTTAACTTTGAATCAAAATCAGTTCAACTCTTCCAAAAAAGACAAATTTTCAACAAAATAGCTGAATTTGCATCCAGAGAAGATTCGTTTTTTACCAGTTGCATTTTTAACCGAAAAAGTTGAAATTTTGAAGAAAATAGGTGAATTCACTGTAAAGTAGCTCCATTTTCGAACCGCAAAAATGAATTTCCATCAAAAAATTATTTTCAAATCAAACATTTTAATTCTGAACTACATAAATAAACATTTTACCAAGAAGAAGAATTTTCTACCGAAGAAGACGAATTTTCAACAAAATAGTTCAATTTTCAACAAAATAGATGAATATACTACGAAAAAGAATAATTTTCTATCAGAAAGAAAAGAGTCTTTAACAAAATATTTCGATTCCTGTAGAAACAGATAACTTTTCAATTAAAATGATCAATATTCATACAAAAAAAATAAATTTTTGATAAAGTGCTCCAAATTTTCAGCACGTAGTTTAATTTTTAGCATGAGAAGATGAATTTTCAACGAAAAATGGTATAATTGACATTTGAACTAAGAAGGATTTTAATTTTAAATCAAAGAGAGTTTAATTCATTCAAAAAGACTATTTTTTTATATAAAATAGTTGAATTCACAACCGAAGTATATTAGTTTTTAACCAAATGGTTGAATTTATATAATAACATTTCAACGAAATAGTACAATTTCCAACCAAAGAGATAAATTTTCAACTACAATGTTGAATCTTCAATAAAAAAAAATATTTTGCAACTTATTAGTTTAACTTCTAAGTAGTGAAATTTTGAACAATAAAATAGTTGAATTAAAAAAATGTGATGAGTGATATTTCAGCTAAAGAGGAGTTTAACTTTGAATCAAAAAAGGTCAATTCGTTCAAACAAAATTTTAAAGAGTAGTTCAAGTTTTAACCAAGTAGTTAAGTATTCAACTAAAAAATAAATTCTCAACTAAAATAGATACAATATATAAATTTCAATAAAATAATAGATATTTCAACTAAAAAAGATTTTAATTTTAAATCAAGAAGAGTTGAATTGATGCCAAAAAGACAAATTAAAAACAAAAAAGGTGAATCCTCAAGAAAAATAGATTAATTATGAACCAAACAGTTGCATTTTTACCAAAAATGCGAGATTTCTACCAGAGAAGATGAAATTTAAAACAACTTTTGAACTGACTTGAATAAAATTATTCCAAAAATAAAAAAATAAAAAAATTGAAAATTGCTTTAAAATCTTTCAGATTTTTTTTGCATTTTTAGAAATTTGTTCAAATTAATGTATAAGCTCTTTCAATGTCCTTTCAAATTTAAATTATAAAATTGAAAAACTTCCATAATTTTCTCAAAAATATTCAGAAAATTTTGATATTTTCTTGAAACCTTCCAAAATTCTTAAAAAGCTTTTTCAATATCTTTAAAAATTATTTGAAACTTTCATCATTTTTTTGTAATTCTTCAAAATTAAAAAAAATTGCCTTTAAATCATTCTGATTCCTTTTTTGACAATTTTCAAGATCTTTTGAAAGATTGCAAAATCTTTTTAAATACTTACTTAAAATTAATTTTTAAAATGAGAAAATCCTGGTAAAAACCTTTAAAAGCTTCAAAAATGTTGTATTACGAAATCTTCAAAATTCTACATTTTGTTCAAAACTGTGAAGTGTCTCATCGTCCCGAAATTCGGGATAGGTAGTCAAATATTTTCCATAAGCTTGGCTAGTCGTCCCTAATTTTCGGAGCGATTAGTCTACCTCCTTTTCCAACTTCCCCAATTTGTCAGGGCAACTAAGCACAAACTTAAGATTTTTTAAAATCTTTTTAATTGTTCAATTATTTTTCAAATTTTTTCAAGATATCCATAGATTGTTTAGAATTATTTCAATGTTTCCTATAATACTTTTGAAACTTTAGAAAATTAAAAAAAATGCCGTAAAGATTCCCAGATAATTTAATTCTTCTCATCTCTTTGTAAATGTGGAATAGTGTACAAATTGTAGTGTGGTAGCAAAGTATCAGAATAGAAATATTTGTCAATATTAAAAAATTATTTGCAATTGAAATTTTCTCTTTTATTAAAAATGTTTAGAAATAAAGTTTATCATGAAATAAGATAATAATATTTCAATAATAAACAATATTTTCTAAGAGGGCGAAGCTGCCTAATAAATATGCGTATTGACTTCTTGAGGTACTGCTGGATAATTTTTTCCACCTTGGAATTGTATCTATTGCATAGTAATTAATTTTCGCGAACTAATTGTAAGTTTATTATGGTTTGAGGTTTTCTGGCTGGAAAGAAAACAATATTCCCAGGCACTAACTATGCTACGGTTTCCTTTGCCATTCGTCAAGAAGTAAATAGCGATTGCGTGAGGCTGGACGCTTACGTACATAGGCATTCTTGCAAGAACGAACCTTATGTCAAGAACTACTACCCCACATATACACCAGTCCAGTCATTTAGTCACGATCTAGCATAAATCGGCGCGCACAAGCACGAGACATGCACCGCTCGTAAAAGCAAACGCATGAATACCGGCTCACCCAGGTTACAATGCTACAAAGGCGTTACAATGGACTTGTAACACGAGTTCCGATGAAATTGCTCGGGATTCGGTTTCTGAACCCGAAACCTTCAATCTCGTACCCAAAGGAACCCAAGTGAAACAATTCAGAATATTTTTTTTCAAAATATTCTCTAACATTTCAAAACAATACAGAATATTTTCCACTATTTCAGAACATTCAAAGAGGTTTTAAAAGATTCTAGAATTCTTTAAAAAAATGTACGTCATTCTCAGGATGTAAAACGGGATCATAAGCAACTCTAAATAATTTCAGAGTATCTAGAAAGTTCTATGGGACAATTGTGTAACTTTTTCACTTTAATTTTGCAGAAACAAAAAAAATTGAGGATAAATTCGATTCATTTGAAAAGATTATTATTATTGTCTTGTTAGGCTGATACACTTAAGTTCTGTAGCACTATGATAAAATCTATTGTTCTATTACTTCATTTAAAACCCTGGTGGAACAGAGGTCTATACACGGGTGCATTTGCCTGGACGTTTGGCCAGGGGAGAAGAAAACTGAAGAAAACCGTCTCCCGAGTTCAGCAGATGACCACAAAAACGAGTCCTATCCGCGCTCAAAATGTCTTATCCTTTGAAAAGATATTTGAGAGGTTTGAAAGTTTTGAAAAATGCAAACATAATTTTTAATTTGAAAAGAATTATAAAAATTGGAAACAAAGTGTGGATTTTTGAAGATTTTGAAATACAGATTTTTAAGATTTTTAAGGATTTTTTAAGGTTTCAGGATAATGAATGAATCTTCTTAACATTCCTGGGAAAATTTTTAATGATTTTTTTATTTGGTGAAATTAATTTCAAGGAAGTATTTGAAAATATTTTAAAACAATTTAAAACAAAATTTTCAAAAGAATCTGGAAAATTTAAAGGCAATTTTTAGATTTTGTAGAATTAAAAAAAAGATGAAAAATTGAAATAATTATGAAAGATATTTACTTGGTCCAAAATTGAAATACTTGATTAACAATTTTCTTTTTTTCCGGTGAAGATGTATCGTTTTAATTGAAAATTCATCTCTTCGGTTTAAAATGTAACTATTTTATTGGTAATTCATATTTTTTGGCAAAAAATTAATCTTTTTGGTTGAAAATGCATGTTTTAGGTTGATATTAAATATATTTTGGCTAACAATTCAAACATTTCGTTGAAAATTCATCTCCCTGGGTGAATTTAATTGTTTTTTATTTAAAACTAAAACCTTTTTAATTGAAATATCAACTGTGAAATTTTTCGTTGAGAATTCATATTTTTTGATTGAAAATTTAACTACTTAGTTGAAAATTGAACTACTTAGTAGAAAAATCATTTTTTTGGTCAAAGATTTTTCGTTTTAGTTGAAAATTCGACTCTCTGAAAATGTTATTATTTTGTTGAAATGTTACTATATAAGTTCAACTATTCGGCTTATAACTAATTTTTTCTTGAAAATTCATATTTGCAAGTTGAAAAATTAAACTATTTTGTCGAAAAGTTGTCTCTCCAATAAAATTATCACCTTTTTTGGTTGAAAATGTAACTTGTTGAAAATTGATCATTTTTGATCGAGGATTCAACTATTTTGATGAAAATTTCTTCTTACTAGTTTGAAATTCAACTATTTGATTAAGAATTAACTTTTATATTCAAATCCTAATTTGCCATGTCAGAAATATTCAAAAATCTCTTTGAATTTTTTCAGGAATCTTAGGAAAATTATATTTTTACAACCTAAGAGACGAATAAACTTGAAAAAGTAAACAATTATTCGAAATGTATATTTTATATTAAAAATTGGACATTTTCACTATCACAATAAATAAAAAGACAAGCGGGATGAATTAAGGAAAATTGGAGGTGTAAATGAAAATTTAAAGGTTGAAGGTTACATAATCGCCCCCCTAGAAAAGTCCAGAAATTTCAAGGGTCAATCCATTTCTTGACTATCCGAGTTGTAGAGGGGTCTAGCGATTTAAATTAAACACGTAACTTTAGTATAAAGCGCAAGTATACTACTTGCATTTGAAATAGAAAAAATGTGTCTAGGTTATTCTGGAATGTTCTCGAATGTTTTCGAATCATCTATAGAAACTTTCAGAACATTGCAGAGTTCCGGAACAGCCAAGATCATTCCAGAATATTCTGATTAATACCAGGATTCGGTTTACAATCCCCAAACTTTCAATTTGAATCGAAGTGAACTCCAACCTTTGAAAAAATCAAATTTTCTGCACTATTATATGATTTGACTTTAAGAAAGAGGCTGCTAGATTGTCGGTGTTTTGTTCCTTAAAATGGATGTAGGATAGAGCTTTCTGTATTAGTTTCTTTCTTTTTTTTTGTAATCGATTACCTGAGGCAGTATCTATTTTTGAGGCAAGTAATATTTTTTATAGTAGTTGACAAATGGCTTTTAGACGCATAGACAAGTGAAAGGAACTAGAGTCGCAACACAATACGTGAGTTAAGAAAGCGATCGATTATAAATGATCATAGATACGGATGAATGTTGCAATTTTTTGTTTCAGGCGGATTAAAGAGTTTGCTAATTAGGCAATAACAAAATCGCAACAAATTTACTGCTTTCTATATGCGGGCCCGTAAGGTGTAAAAAATTGGCGCCTTCAATTTCGAACCACAAAACATGAGTTCAAACCCATTATGGTCCACCCACCGAGAAAAAATGTGACACTGGCTGAATTAAATACATATTCTTTAAGAAAACTAAATTTAAACAGATTCAGTATTCAATGTGAAGTTCTGCTTTGTTAAATGCATGGCTGACCAGTATCGTCCGTATCTACTGTGCAATTTATTGTACCGTTTTGCGTGTATCACGGCGTTGCACACAATTAACTCCTTGGTCTCGCATGTTGGCAAAAAGGGATGCTACACGATAAAAATGTTTAAATTTCTTTTCACTCGCATAATCATTTTTGCTATCCATATTTTATATAATTTCAACTCATTTTATTTGTATTTCATAACATACTTTCATCATTTTTATTTTTATTGTAAATTACATTTGGTGCGACTTGAGAAGCATCTTCAAGTTTATATTAAATGGGGGTACTGTACTCGAGAGTTTTAATGCTGGGTCGTTTAATCTCAGTAATATCTGAGACTGGTGTTGTTGTCGGTGTCCTATTTCAGTGGTGGAGTTTCTTACGAATGCCGATCTGACGTCTTATATTTCTTTGGATAAATTATCGACTGTTGATCCTACTCCGGAGGCTTGATTTTGAAAATAACGGATTTAATAAATGACCCATTGAAATCAAACGTCAGTCAATCAAAGGGCCTTTCTACACTTCTGAATCTTCAAAAAAATACCTTATCATCAATGGATCAAAGAAGCTTCATTTAATGAGCAGATGAATTGTTAAAAAAAAAATTAACAAGACGGTCACTCAAACTACAAAAAAAATCTAGGCTATTTTCCGCTATTCCAAGTCAAAAATTAAATTTTTCTTGGTTGACTTTTCAGCGTTTGTAATAATAACTATTCAATACTGGTTATTGTAAAAGTAATTTTAGACTTGACTTTCAAAACAGGTTAAATTTGAACCAAAAAAATTAATTTTCAACAAAAGAGTTGAGTCTTCTAGCTAAACAGTCAAATTTTTTTGAAAATATTTGAGTATCAAAAGTCCGAATAGTCAAACAAACAACAATTAATTTTCGGTCCAGCAGTTGCATCTACAACCAGTTAGTTGACCTTTCAAGCCTACGGAGATGAATCTTTAACCAAATAATCAAATTTTCAAACAAAAAAGAATAAGATTGAATCAAAACAGTAGAACTTTCAACTAAATAGTTGAATTTCCATGTTAAAAAGACGAAGTTTTTAGAAGACAGTTGGATTTTCATCCAAAAGATGAATTGTCATTCTAAAAGAATAAATTTCCTACCGAAAAAGAGCATTGTTCAATAATACAGATAATTTCTAGACCAAATTGATAATAGTAGACTTTTCCATTACAAAATAATTAGCTTTCAACCACAAAAGATGAATTCTTCACACAAAAAATATGACTCTTCCACCAAAAGATGAATTTTCAATTGAAAAGAATATATTTTCTACCAAAAAGGTGAATGTTTAACAAAACAATTGAATCTTCGGCCGAAAAATATGACTTTTCAAGAAAACAGTTGAATTTCCAACAAAATAATTAACTATCCAACTAAATAATAGAATTTTCAACCAAAAGAGATGCATTCTGGACCAAAAATATTATAGTAGACTTTTACCTTAAGAACAATTAGTTTTCAACGATAAGAGATAAAATATGAACCAAAAATAAAAAATAGACTTGTTAACCAAAAAATCATCTTTTAACCAAAAACAGTTGGATTTTCAGCAACAACAAATATGACTTTCCTATCGAAAGATGAATGTTCAATCCAAGAGAAAGAATTTTCTATCAAAAAGATGAATTTTAAAAAAGAAAATTTAAATTTTGGACCAAGGAATTGTTGAATATTCAACAAAATAATAAAATTTCCTGCCAAATAGTAGAATTTTCAAACAAGAGAGATGAACTCTGGACCAAAATTATGATGGTATACTTTTCAATTATAAAGAATAAACTTTTAACAATAAAAGATAAGTTTTCAATAGAAGTGTGCAGTAATTAATTCGAATTTTCAAAAAAAATTTAAGCATGCTTGGAAGATTGGATTTTTCGAAATAGAACAAAATTCAAGTCAAGTCGAATCTTCGAAATTCGACCTATTGGAATAAATCGAATTTCGGAAATTCGACTTCACTTCAATATGACTCAATGTGAGTAAATTTTATATGGAAAGATAAAATATATAAAATCTGTTTTTCATGGAAAGCGATTTTTCAATTTATTTTCGAAAAATTTACAAGGTCTCAAAATGATAACTTTATTATTATAATTATGAAATAAAAAATAGAAATTATAACTTTATTATGAATATATAAAAAGGAAGTTTTCTTTCGCAAACATAAATGGAACTTTATATTTGCATGATCCATCAGTAGAAGCTTTGAATTTCAAACACATTTTTTGTTAAAGAGCGGAACGGTATTTATTGCAAAAGCGAAAACAAATCTGAATAATTAGCGGCTTTTTTTTTATTATAATAAAAAAAGAAAGTTTAGCGAAAAGTGTATGATTTGTAATTACCGAGCGATAAAAAGAATATTTCCACTTTCTACGAATGCAGAGTGAAATCGTGTAAAAATTGATTTCCTTTTCACCTGCGATTCCACAGAGGCGCATCATAATTCTCGTTTCTGTTTCGAAATGATAGGTAAATTATAATGTGTCAGAAGTTAAGAGCAGGTCTGTCTCCTGGAGTATGAGCCTACTAATTAAGAATGGTCTCGATGGTACATTGGAGTTGTAAAGTCAATTAAAGCTACTGCAAAGAGCGTTTAACATATATAGAGAGTCCAGGAGACTTAAACTGTAATTGCATTATCTATATGTGAGCGTCTCTGTACGGTACCTAATATCAGTTCGTCTGGAAGATCTTATCCAGGTTCTAACTAGGTAATACCACTTCTTAATTTATTGAGAATCACCTCATTGGTGTTCCTCTATGAAATGTATCCGACTTGAGATCCTATTTCATGTTGTGCGTATTCATCCCCAGATTAGAATCTAATTTCTAACGCACTGGTTCAGCAGCTAATTCATTTGGAATTATTCTCGTGATTTCCAGCTACCGCTATGCAATCTAAAAAGATCGTAAGAGCTGTGCTCCTGGTCATATGGTGAATATGCGAATTCGTAATTTGTTATTTCATCGATTAAAAAATTCATAAGTAATTTTTATTTATGAGGATTTTATAGTGTTAGGGCACACAATTATCTGATAGTTCAATAGATGCCGTCCATAAACTACGTTACTAATTGTGTGCCTTTTTTGACCCAAAATGGTCACAAAACAGGTTAAATAGGGTGCTTTTTCACGAAAATAGGGAAATAAATTTTTTTAAGTAGAATTAATCTTGACACAATGTTGAATTCAGTATGATACGCTTTAAACTTCTAAGATTTTAAGTCCAAATATATTGCATTTTCAACAAAATAGTTCAATATCTAACCAAGAAAAGTTTTCTACCGAAAGACATAAATCTTCATTCATTGAAGATTTTCTACCGAAAGGGATGAATTTTCAACCCACAAAGACGAATTTTCAACAAGAATACAATTGATCTTTAACTGAACAGTTGCATTTGGAATCAAATAGTTCAATTTTCAAGCAAAAGAGACGAATTTTGAACAAAATAGTTGAATTGTTAACCAAGAAAGATGATTTTTCTACCATTAAAAAATTAATTTAACTTCCAAAAGAGCAAATTTTAAACAAAACATTTGAATTTTCGACCAAACAACATGACTTTAATGAAATAGTTGAAGTTCCAACAAAATAATTACATTTTTACGAAATAGTTGAATTTGCAACCTGCAAAGATGCACTCTGAAACAAATGGTTGCATTTAAAAACAAAAAGAATTAAAGTTGAACCGAAAACAGTTGTCGTTCAACTAAACAGTTTAATTTTTCGCTTAGAACACGTAAGATCATGCATATGCATAACAGCTTGCATATCAATTCGTCAGTTCCGCGATTATACATTTCACGCCGTCAAGGCGGACGCTGACTTCTGAATCTCCAGTGTCTTCACAACCGAATTTTTCTAAGTACAGCTTACATCGTTGCGAATGGCAAAGATTCTCTCCTGAAAATGGTCAGGAACCACGAGATAATTTGCGAGGGAGTGTTCTTTTACAAAGCCACGGAGCAAGCGGCCGATACCCTTGGCCTGAATTTTAACATCAGAAGCGAGGAAAGTGCATTACTCCATACAGATGCTTCACTTCTAAAAGTCGAAGTGAAGAAAGCAGAGGTTGAGAAATTTAACCAAAGCTACTTGACAAGACAATGCACTGAAACTTTCATAGAAATATAGAAAAACAGTCCTTGTCGAAGGAGCAAACTTTTGCTTTCCTCAGATCATCGGGGCTTAATTCAGATACAGGCAGAGGTCAAATACCGTGACCGCATTTTATGTAAAGAAGTTCCCAGCGATAGGTGCAGAGCGTGTCATGCACACGCTGAGTACCTAGAACACATACTATCGGGGTGTCCCACCCATGCACGAACGACATATATGTACAGAGATAATACGGCCCAAAGAGTGCTTCATTACCATCTTTGTCGCTCTTACGGTGTTGGCCGCGACCCTGCCCTGCCGAATGCCCCAAGGGAGTTAGAGTCAATTGACCAAAACGAGAAGTACCAAATTTTCTGGAACTACGATTTTCGAACAGCAGTCTCCGTTGCACACTCAAGGCCTGACATCGTTCTCCAAGACTTCGAGAAACGAACTATATTCGTGATTGAATTCTCGGCTCCGTCCGAATACAACATCTCTGCCAAGGAGTAAGAATAGAAAGAGAGGTATCAAGACCTTGAAAGGGAGCTGCAACGACTGTACACAAAATATTCGGTACAAGTAATTGTCCTTGTGATAGGTGCTCTCGGAGGTGCGAAACTATAACTGGTTCGTAACTTTAGAGCCATAATTGCGTGCCAAAAATGTGCCAAGGCACTTGCGAGATGGATGCAGAAGACTGTCATCCTTGGGTCGCTTCGTGTCTTCAAGACACACGAGGGTTCCGCCGGCCTGTCGTTGTGATTCCATCGTGCCCTGTGACCACCCATCTCACGGTTGTGAGACGTGGTCAGAAGTCTGATTTACCGCAGTCCTACTCGGAGCCGGTGTCATTGTTAGATGGCAGTTTCCCTGAACAGTTTCAAATTCCCTGACTTGACAGAATTTCCTGACCTAAAGCAACCCGGTTTTGAAATGTTTGACGATTGGAAGAATCTAACTCTAGAGAAAAAAAAATATTTTCCCAAAAATCTTCATTAGAACTATTCAGTTTTTATAAAGAGTCCTCTGTTAAAAAAGCGCTAGTTTGTTTGATCAAATCGCGAATTGTAATGGACAATTTCGATTTTGTTGTCGATGCCGTTTATGTCGACTATGGCGAGCCGTTAGGCTTGCCCAAGACACCGTACGGACAGGTTCGTGGTGTCCCATGTCCAGCTTCCTTGTACGTCGTTGTAGGTGTGTGCACTCGTGCATTAGTGTACTTTACTCGTTGCTTGACCAAAGACCCAAAAAAACGCGTAAGCATATAAGAACTCCCCGGTCAGGAAACGAGGATAATCAACTGTTGAAGAAAGTTACCTCGAAGGCAGCTGTCTATAGGTGCGACTTATTGGTCTTGCAGTGGAAATCTCGAGCTTTCGATATCCTATCGTGAGAAATACTTTGGGGGGCCGTTCAGAAACTACGTCACACTGTCAGAAGGGAGGGAGGTGACAGGTTTTGTGACGATTTGTGACGGGTGAGGAAGGGTTTAACGCAGAATTTGAGATCACACATGTAAATTATACATATGAATAACAAATTTTTGAAGTGCTTGAATAAATGAAAATTAGTGATTTTATTTTACAAGCATCTAAATACATACTTCACGCTCTTTCGCCTATTCCTCTCTTTATCCTATTTTGTTGAAAATTCGTCTTTATTGGTTATATTTCACTTTTTTCTTATTTAAAATTTAAATCTTTTTAAGCTGATCTTTAGTTAAAAATTCAATTATTTGGTTACAAATTCATATATTTTTTTGAAAATTCGTCGTTATTGACATAAAATAAATCTTCTTGGTTGAAGGTTCATATTTTTTGTCAAAATCAACTGTTTTTTTATATTTAAAATTGAATTATTTTTTGGGTAAAATAACAGCTACTACATTTTTTGTAGAGAATTCATTTTTTTAAATTCTACTACTTTGTTGAAAGTTGAACTTCTTTCGTAAAAATTAATTTTTGTTGTTGTTGAAGATTCAACATTTTAGTTAAAAAATCATATCTTTGGTTGAAAAACGAACTATTTTGTGAAAAATTAATTTTTTTTCTGCTGAAAATCGATTTTTGTTAAAAATTCATTTTATGAGTTGAAGATACATTTCTCTAGGGGAAAATTTAATTATTCCATTGAAAATTCGTTTTTATTTTTGGTTGAAAAATAATACTTACAACTAAAAATTTAACTATTTCATTTTGGTTGGAAATTGTTCGCTTTTAGTATAAAATTCCACTATTTGGTTGAAAATGTACTATTTTTTTTTGAAAATTCAACTGTTTTATAGAAAATTTGTCTATTTGGCTTATTATTTCAAATTTTTGTTAAAAATTCGTCGTTTTGGGGTAAAAATATCTATTATTTTCGAAGAAAATTCAATTATTTGGTTAAAAATTTTTTTTTTTTGGTTGAAAATTAAGTTTCTAGTTGAAAACTTATATTTTTAGGTTGAAAACTGAGCTTTTTTTTTAGCAAATTCGCCTTTTTGGTTTGAAAATTCAAGAATTTGGTAGACATTTTTTTTATCGACTAAAAGATCTTTCCTGTTTGAAAATTCAAATAAAAAAAATCAAAGTCGTATTTTTGGTTAAAAAATCAATCTCTTTTGGCAGAAATGTAATCTTTTTTCGTTAGACATGTAACTATTTTGTTTAAAATTATTCTGCTTTGCTTAAGAATTTAACTATTTTGTTGAAAATTCGTCTTTTTTGGTTGAATTCCACTGTTTTTCATTTAAAATAAAAATATTTGTCAGTTGGAATATCAGCTATTATATTTTTTGTTGAGAATTAATATTTTTTTATTGAAAATTCAACTACTTGGTTAAAAGTTCAACTTTCGTTGAACATTCATTTTTATTGTTACAGGTTCATCATTTTAGTTAAAAATTGAATCAATTTGTTGAAATTTTAATTTTTTTTATTAAAAGTTTGTCTTTTTGAATAGAAAATTCGTCCTTTTAGACTAAAAATTGAACTGTCTTTGTAGGTTGAAAGTTCAACTATTTTGTTACAATTTCAAGTAATTTGTTGAAAAAGTGTCTCTTTTTCTTTAAAGTTCAACTATTTGGTTGCACATAAATGCAACTGTTTGGTTGGTAATTTATTTTTTCGGGTTCAAAAGTGAAAGAGGTTCAAAATATCATTACGTAGTTTTTAAACGGCCCCTTATTATTGCAAAATGCAATATTAAAAATTAACAACACGCAACGCACTTGACTCGATCCAAAAATATATTTTATTTATATAGGTATATATTTCACTCACGATGCATCTCGCAATACGGAAACACATAGAAAGTACGTCATTACTCATTTGCAATTAGTCCGTGGGTAGAGTTCTGAGTAAGAATCAAATGTGTGTCAATTAAGCCTCTTGCAAAAGGCGATAAAATGTATCTTTCGTCGTTTCTGCTTTTGATCAATTTGATATATATCGTTTTATCGTGTGAATTTTCTAATTAAGGAGACCAATGAAGCAAGTGATTTAAGGTTTAATGTTTATGTTAGATCAGAATTTTACTATTTGTTAATTGATGCTATCAAATTTGTATTCTTTCTGAGATAAAATTGCTTTCGAAATTGTTTTCGAGATTGGGTGTAGGGAAAGCGATAATGAGACCAAGTGCACCATTAGAGAATTATATTAGACTAGATCGTGATTTGTGGTCAGCGCATACGGATTATGTGAGGCCTATGATTTTTATGGATGGCATAAATATTATACGATCACGTACTTTGTAGTTACTATATAATTATGTGTTAAATACTCTCTATTAAAGACTCACGCTTGCAAGAAATATATTATTTTCTGACAAGAAATTGCAAAACCTTTCTTATGCCCTGAATTCCGCAATTTGCTGTATTATTTCAAGGACAGGGATCACAGCGGGTCAGTTCTTCCATTTTAGGTAAACAAGCTGTTTTTTACGAATAAGGGGGTTAAAAAGGGATTTCATTCACTGTTAAAAACTTTTTATATCGTATGGGTATCTCATGAATACTGAACGAAAGTGCCTTCTAACAGTAGCGCCTTTTCTTTAGCAAATTTTCTAGCCATTTTTGAGTAAATTTTTTTCCCATATTGTTTCAAAAAATGTTTGAAATCCTTGAAATTTTTAAATATGTTTTTATTAGTAGATAGATTTTTCTCCAATATTCTTATCAAGTTTTAGTGTAAAAAATTTTAATTCACGAAAATAACAAAATTATGAAGATAACAATTTTTGCAAATACGCACTTCGCAAACATAAAAGTTCAAGCCTTATTTATAATCAACTTCAAATTGATTATAAATAAACAGTTAACGACATATGCTACTTTTTGCAAAATATTTCGATGTCCGAAATTTGTTTCTTAAACTGCTACTAAAATTCTTTTCTCTGATATGCCGTTTCGCGTATTTTTTTACATTTTAACACAGAAAAAACGGACGTGAATATTTCCCATGTGGTGGGTAAACTTTACCGCGTTAAGTTAATTTTTGTTGCACGTAAAGATTACTCTGAAATCGACATAAAGATTACATTATGTTTTTTTTTTGTAAAGATGGTTTCTTCAGAAAGTTCATTCGTTTTAGTTGAAAAGCTTACTATCATATTTTTGCATACTTTTATACGCACTTTCATTATTTTGGTCAAAATTACATCATTTCAATAAAAAGTTATTTCAAAAAAATGAAAATTCATTCATTTGGCACTCAGAAAAAGATTTTTCAAATCAACAACATTTTTGTTGATTCAACCATAAGATATGGTTCTTAGATGGACAACAAAGAATTTGGTTGACCAAACTAAATTTTTTGGTTGTATTAACCAATTGTTTTGGTAGATGGAGCAATTGGTTGATTCAACACGAAAATTATTTTTTTCCGAGTTTGCAAGGAATACTGCAATGTTTAAATTAGCGATGAGTTCCAAACATAAAATACAGGTGCTGGTGTCCTCTGCATTGATCTGCAACTCGACGGGTTCAGGAGTGAATGTGATCCAGGCTAATCCAAGCAATCCAGCGTGTTTCGGTGTGATCCAATTGTAATCCAGATAATTCAAGTAATTGGATGAATTGCAGAAATCCGAGTAATCCACTTCTAATCTAGAGTATTCCAGTTACAAGGCGGAGCAATCCAATTGTAAGACGGAGTAATCAATCGTAATCCACTTGCAATCCAGACAATTTGGAGTAATCCAAGAAATCCACTTTTAACCCGGCGTGATCTACCTATAATTCAGTTTAATATCCTTGTATTATCGAGAATTTGAAGTAGTTTAGGTAATCCAAGTAATTAACTTGTGATTCAGAGTAATCCAGATAACTCACAGTCATTGACATAGTTAATCCGAATAGTTTTCAATAATTTTTTTCGATTTGCTGTTTTCTGTTCAAAATTAATTTTCTTTGCTGAAAATGTAATTTTTCCATTTTTGGTAATAATTTTTTGGTGGAAAATTCATGTATTTTGTTGAAAATTCGTCTTTTCTATATTATATTTGGCGAAAAATTGATCTGCGTTGTAGACAGTTCAACAATTTTGTTGAAAAATCATTATTTGTTGAAAATTCAACTGTTGTTCTGATGAAAATTCGTCTTTCAGTTTGAAAATTCAACTATTTTGGTAAGAATTTAATTTCTTTGGTTGAAAATTTAGCTAAGATGTTGAAAATTCAATTTCTTTTTTGGCTGAAGATGAATTTTTTGACTGGAAATCTTATTGTTCCATTTGTGGTAAAAAATTTTCTTTTTTAGTTGAAACTTTATATATTTTGTTGAAACTTCCTTTTTTGTAGAAAAGTAATATTCTTGCTTGAAAGATCATCTTTTTGGTTTAAAATTGAAATATTTCAGTGAAAAATTTAACTACTTTGTTAAAGATTCTTTTTTTGGTTAAAAATTATTTTTTAATTGAAATATTAACGATTTCATTTTCGATTGTAAATTCATCTATTTTAGTTGAAAATTCAACTATTTGGTTGAAAATCCAACTATGTACTTGATAAAAAGTTGAACTCTTGGTTAGAAATTCATTTTTTGGGTAGAGATGCATAATTTTGGTTGAAAATTCAATACATTTTAACTTTGAATCCTAAGATTTTTGAATCAAATTCAGTATCCTGCCTAAATAAATTTGAAAATTTATCTCTTCGGTGAAAAATTCAACTAGTTTGTTGAAAATTTGATTTTTTTGGTAAAAAATGAATTTTTAAAAATTGAAAATGTAAATACTCCATTCTTGGTTTAAAATTGATATTTTTCAGTTTAAGATTTATTTTGTTGTTGTTGAAAATTCAACTACCTGCTTGAAAGTTGAACTACTTTGTTGAAAATTCATTTTTTGGTTAGAGATGCAACATTTTAGTTAAAAATTCAACAAGTATGTTAAAAAGTATTTGTTTTGGCGGAGTAATCCACCATAATTTTATGTTATTCAGATTAATTCTATGCCATTTGGAATAATTTGAGGGAAGCCAGAGTAATTCTGTACAAAGAGGTAAGCCACGATAATCCAATATACCATTATACCATTAAGCCGTTTCCCTTTCGGCGAGCCTCTAGGGGTAGGCGTGACACTACCCGATTCGGGTAGTGGAATATATAATCTGTAATATAATATAATAATAATAATAATATAATATAATATAATAATAATAATAATATAATATATAATATATAATCAATATAATCTGGAATAATCCACCTCCACTGGACCACATTTCTAGGAACTATTTCCCCAAACTTTATCGATTTCCGGTGGAAAAATTATATTTCTACTTGCTTCTATTCCTTCTTCGTGGAAATCCGATCAATTTCTTCCTCGTGTGACGATATTTTAATTAGGCATTGGATTTCGCGAGTCTTATTATGATTGGTCATAAATAACACTTACTCTCTGCAATGACTCTGATGGGTATAAATATTCCCTGGCTAAACTTGTTCGTGCCTGACGGCTCGTAAACGCTTAGAAAATCGTGATTAAATACTAATTAGATTTGCAGCCCGGGCACGACTGTCTGCAGACTGACTGACTGGCCTCAGGGCAGAGTTCCTGAAGAAGCGGGAAAAGTGGGACGTGCACTGGCTGCTAGCAAGATCAATCTTGCTCTTTCTCTTTTACAGAATACGTACTCTTGACCAAATTTACTTATTTATCACAAATAATAACTACAATAATATAAAAATAATGTATTTACAAAATTTATTTAGATCTCGCGTGCATTGTTGTCGAAAACTCCATTGGTTGCGACACTGCGTGAATATCTCTTTAATTGGCTGTTTTTAGTTTGTTTATCTATTAATGAAGATTTTTATTTTCTGCAACATCAATTCCGTTAACTAAAATGTACAAATAAGTAATTTCATTTAATGATAACATTTATTCATGTATGTTTATAAACATTATGAATAGAACATAAAATTTTAATCAAAAATGATGTTTTAATATTGGTAAATAACTATGGTCTCAACATTTGTCAGCGATCCAATAATTCGTGAATTTTTTCACACTTTTCGAGGGATGTCAAAAATTAAATTACAGACAAAAACTTATTTTGAAGAATTAGCAAAAAAAAATTAGTAGCTTTTCAATAATATTGAAAGATTTGATTTCAAAAGATAAATTTTACGTTTCAGTGATTCAATAATATGACGCAAAAGAATTTGGAAGATTTGAAAAAAAATTTGTAATTTTTCAGGATTTTAAAAACTTCATAACCATTTAAATCTTCAGAGAATTCCGAAAAAATTATAATTAAAAGTAGGTTTTTCAATATTTCGGAAAGAAGAAAGTTTTTAAGAATGTTGAAAGGTTCCAAGAGAATAAAAACATTTTCTTAAAATTCCTGGGAAAATTTTCAATGTTTTTTATTTGAAAATACTAATTTTTAAAGAAAATGTTGAGAAAATTTAAATATGTCAAAAGTTTTCCAAAAATACCAAAAAATAATCCAGAAGATTTTAGGGTAAAATTTGGTTATTTTGCATAATCACAAAGTTGTAGCACAAACTCTAGTCAGTTTTTCGGAAAAATGTCCTTTAAAGTTTTCTCGAACACTTGCGATATATCTGAGATCTTCAGAAATATTTTTTAATTTTTTCAAGAATCATAGATAATTTATGATTATAAAACCTTAAGAACAAATAAATTCGATAGATAAATAGCTAATCAATTTCTTATTAATAATTATTTCACCCCTCAAATAATAATTTGATTGAAATTTTTTTACTTCTTTGATTGGAAACTCTTTTTTGATTGAAAATTCAACTATTTAGTTGAAATACCCAGCATCATATTTTTGGTTAAAAACTTAACTACTTGGTTGAAAGTTAAACTACTTTTGTAAAAAATTCATTTTTCTGGTTCGAGATTCTCCATTATAGTTCAAAACTTATCCCTGTAGTTGAGAATGTAACTCTTTTGTTGAAAATGCATGTATTTTGTTGAAAAATCTTCTATTTGGATGGACTTAACTGGTTTTGATTTCAAATTAAAATCTTTTTAAATTCAACATAAACTATTACATTTTTTTAGAATTCATTTTTATTGAAAATTCATCTCTTTGGTTGAAAATTGAACTATTTTGTTGAAATATCATATTTTTTTATTGAAAATTAATTTTGTTGTCTGAAAATTTAACCATTCTAGTTAAAGATTCATCATTTTAGTTGAAAATTCATTTTTTTGTGAAATACTCGTTCTTTTGGTTAGAAAATGGATATTTTTTGGTTTAGAAATTCAGCTATTTAGATGAAAATTAATCTTTTTCAGTTAAAAATTAATGTCTTTTTTGGGGAATTCCAAAATAGTTTCTTAAACCATTTTCTCTTATTCTTAGGAAAATGTAAATCTCCCAGTGATTCGAAATTTATATTTTGTAGAAAAAAAAATATTTTTCCTTCAAATCGAAAAACTGAATAATAATAAAAATGATGGTAGTAATAAAAATGAGAGATTTAATTTGAAAGTTAAAGCTAAAGCTGGAAGTTAAATTCAGTACAAGTTTGAATGCGTGGGCTTCTTGTAGGCAGTAATCCTGTCTACGTGAGATTTACAAGTACAGAGAGAAATATTTTTATTTGCAACGAGTGGCATTCGTTTAAGATCCATTTTGTTAGCTTAAGAATGAAACTGCTTTAGTATATGTGAAACTTATTTTCGTGTTCGTATAACTAACAGAAATGTTTTCGTTTTTTTGTTACAGGTGAGTTCGACTTGTTAATACTTTCGTTCTTGGTTTATGTAAGTATGGAATTCATAAAAGATACTGGACGAGGTAATAACTGCTAATAAGACCCAAAAAGGGTAAGATTCATAAATAAAAGCCAAATAAGAAATCGTTAATGAAAGTTGTTTTCTGAATGATCTAGATTACCAGATTGCTCATTGGCCTAGATTGGAGATCGAAAGAAGAGCCAATTTAGCTGAAGTAGAATCATTTGTCTCCCAAGTAACAGCTAATCTTCTAAATCAAGAGTATTGCCAAATGAAAAGCACGATCTGCTTTGTACTTTAATCTCCCTCAGGGAATATTCTCAAGAACGCTTATGATTAGCCAACTTTCATTTCAGGCAAAACAAATACTCTGAATTATTTGAACTCGTTTGAATTACCGTAACACGGGACTAAGCAGGACTTGTGGGGTAAAGCGGGACACCCGCTTTTCATTCAAAGGAAGCAATAGCAAGTAATGAATGCGAAGATTTCGTGTGCCCCACTTTACCCTAGCAGGGTATCCACCCTCTTTCCCCACGTTTTTCCCCTGCTTAGCCCAGTTTTACAATGTTTGTAATTCTTTTGAATATGTTAAAGTCGTCTGAACTGTTTTCAAGATTTTTAAATTCATTATGAATTCTCAGGGCTGCCACAGATTATTGTACTTGACAAAAAATGGAGAAAGTTACTAAGTTCAGTTTATAAGTTACTAAAAGTGACTACTGTTCACAAAAAGAGGCAATCATCCACTCAAAAATATCGATTTTAATAAATTATAATTCATTTTATTACAAGCTAAATAAACCTTAGACACTCCATCTCAACAAAATAGATGAATCTCTAACCAAAAAGATGAGTTTTTAACCGAAAAGATTAATTTTCTACTAGAGAACACGAATGGTCAACATAATACATGAGTTCTCAACCAGACCGTTCAATTTTCTACTGAAAATAAAATTTTAACCGAAAATGAAATTCTTAACGTTTCAGTTGAAACCACTAATTTTTTTCAAATGTCAATAAAATAGTTAAATTTTCAAAGAAAGAGATAAAATTTCAACTAATATTATGAATATGCATCCAAAAGAATGATCTTTGTAATAGTAGAATTTGCAACCAAAAAGATTAATTTTCTACCGAAGAGGATAAATTTTCATATAATACATAAATTTGTAACCAAATAGTTGACTTTTAGATCACAAAAAGATAAATTTTCAATCTAAAATGTAATAGTCAAAGTTTTCAGTTAAAAAATGTATAACATTTTTACCAGGAAAGAAGTGAATTTTCATTAATTTTTGGCCAAGAAAGATACATTTTTAACTAAAGAGTTGAATTTTGAAACAGAAAAAGTCAATTTTCTACCAAACGAGATCGATTTTCATCAAATGAGTTCAGTTTATAAGTTAAAAAGCAGAATTTTTTATACAAATTCTGACTAGGGGGATAGGGGAAAGAGCATGAAGTCCAATATTGAATAGCATTTTCATACCATAGATTACTATAGATTTCATACTGAGATTATTTAATTTTTCTGTATTTTTATATAAAATCTAAAATGAGATGAGCTGAAGTGACTAAAGTGGCCTTTTCCTTAAAAAAGTGACTATAGAGATTTTTTCTTTAAAAAGTGAATAATATGAGACTTGAAAAAAGGACCGTATGGCAGCCTTGTGAATTTAACGACCCAGAGGTTAGCTATGCATATAGATTTGAAACTTGTGCCATTAATTTAAAATAAAGTAATGGTTCTATGGAAAAACTAAAGATATTCCTGGATTCGTCTCGGCAATATCTCGAAATCTTTACATTGTTAAAAAACATCGTGCCGTTATTGTAAATAAAATTATTAGTCGGAAAATAATGTTAAGGACATTATCAGATTCCTCACTAAAATATTTTCAGGTTATTTTCTTGGTTCATTGCGATGAACAAATTGTTTAAATAATTACTTCATGTTATTAACAGTTTGCCAGGTTTTTAATATTTAAAAATAAAAATTTAAACAAAACATATACCAACAGAAGATTAAATCATTATGCAACTTCCCAGAACCCTCACTTATCAACTTTCTATTGTTTTTATACCCTCCACCTTCCCTCTTTGCTACTATGGGATGAAACATATAGATTGCAGATTTGTGCCTTTTTTATAAATAGAACTAAAAGTCTAATTGAAAAAGTGATAGTCCCCTCGATTTATCTCAGGAATATATCCAGGTGTTTTCTTTTCGTTTTTCCAGCAAACTAATTTATTAAACAATTACAATGTTTACAAATTTGAAGAATTTATTTGACAATCAAGGGGTATCTTTCGTTTTTCGATAGGACTATTACTTTATCTTAAATTAATAGCACATGTTGCAAATCTGTATGCATAGCAGCCCTGTGAATTCTTCGATACAGAAGTCAGCTATGCATATAGATTTGAAACTTGAGTAATTAAATTAAAATAAGGTATTGGTCCTATGAAAAAACTAAAGATAGTATTGGATTACCCTCGCCTTTCATTTTGCCGGAAAAAAATTATTTTTGACAGAAATGAATTGTTATCAAACATTGTTCCCTTATTATAAATAAAAGTAATACACTAGAGTCCCTCTATAGCAGTTCCCTCTATAACTGACAAGGCGGTCCAAGGGGACGAGAGGGAGGCGTTTGTAAGGTCAGCGGAGTTGCGATGTTTACGGTTCGGCGCTATAAGAAGCCAGAATCCAGAAGCAAGAAGGAGAAGAACAGTTCGCAGAGTCCCTCTATAGCATCTTTGTTGATTAAGGGTACCCCCGAGATAGCTGCTATAGAGGGACTCTAGTGTAGTAGGAAAAAATGTCAGGGGCATTAGCAGATTCCTTACAAAAATATATCTTGGTGTTTTTGAATAATTGCGATAAACAAATTACTTAGACAACTACAATTTCATCAACATTTTCCGAGGTTTTTAATGTTTAAAGACAAAAATATAAGCAAACTGTATACCAACAGAAGATTAAATCATTATGCAACTTCCTAGAACCCTCACTGCTATTACGAGATGAATATAAAGATTGCAGATTTGTGCGTTTTTTCATTTTTCCAACAAATAATTTTTTAAACAATGACATTGCTTATAATTTTCAAGAATTTATTTAACAATTCAGGGGTATATTCAGTTTTTTGATAGGATCATTACTTTATTTAAAATTAATGGCACATATTTCAAATCGATATGCATAGCTAACTCCTGGGTTGTTCAATTCTGCATAAAAGGTGCTAGTGGTCAACTTACTCAGGCAGTATTCAGTGTATCTTTGAATTCGGTTTCGGAAAGGTCAATCATAAAATTAGACGTGTTTGAAATCTAGTTTGATTGATTAGTCTAATCCACATGCTGGACATTAAACCGGTCATCCTTATTTCTTATCCTTCGCGGATCGCGGGGTGAATCGTGGACGGGAAATCGAGGCCTGGATCACGTACTGGTGCGTCCATCGCGTCGGTCCTTTATAGGATTACAATGGCATTCCGGCCATCGAAGAGACCGATTGCAGGGCTTACGGGAGCGCGAATAAGTATATGGCGCCGACGCTTTTAAATTATCGTGCACGCGAAAAAAGAAAGCTGCCCTGTTTGCTCCTGCAGACAGAAATTGTCGCCCTACTCCAGGAAGTTGAAATCGAAATGGTAATGTGGAAGAAAGCTGGGGTGAAAATTGAGCCGAAATATGACTCAGCACAATATTTCGTATACACTTGTATTGACGCTTTGAAAAATAGAATCATTTAAGATTAAAGGAAAAACTTTTACTTGCAAATGTTTCATGCAAAAGAAAAGCCGGGGAATATTCCAAAGGAATAATGTAATTTGTTCAATGATCGAGGTTTATTAAAATGTTGTTAAGCTTTTGTTAATATTCCAGGAGGATCAAGTAATTGAACAGCGAATCCTACATGCAATTAATGAATAAGAGACTGATACAGACTTCACACTCTTTCCCCAGTTCCCCTCTTTTCCCGTTTTTAAAGAATCTCTCTTTTTTCCCCTGTTTTCAAGAAATTTCTCCTTTTTCTCACTTTTTCGCTTGAATGCGAACGGAACTAATAGAACCCAATAAGAAAATCCAACTATTTTTGATGGAGTGTTTATTCTTCTTAATTCAAATGTCGATTATTATATTTTTGTTTAGAAATTCATATTTTCAGTAAAAAATTTATTAATTGGTTGAAAATTTCATTCCATTGTTGAAAATTCAACTATTTCATTAGTAAGTCATCTTTTTTAGTAGAAAATTCATCTAAATGGTTTAAAGTTGAAGTAATTTGTGAAAAATTAATTTCATTGGTTGAAGATTTAATGATTTTGTTAAACATTACTTTCTTTGCTTAAAATTAATGTTTTGAATGAAAAAACAATAAACATTTCAATTTTGGTTATAAATTAATCGTTCTCAGTTAAGAATTTAAGTATTTGATTGTAAATTAGCTTTTGTATTGAAAATTAAATTTTTTTTCAGAAAAAACATTTTTTTATCTAGCAAATCCAACTGTTTTGTTAAAAATTCGTCTTTTTGGGTTGAGAATTCTGTTATTTTAGTCGAAAATTCAACTATTTGCTTGAAAACTTTTATCTGAAATTTAACAATTTGCTTTAAATTTGTTTTTCTCCTTTGACTGGAACATCTATTTTGGTTAAAAATTCAACTCTTGTTAAAAATTAGTCTGTTTTGGTTGAAGATTTATCATTTCAATTAAAAATTAATTGTTTTTTTGTTGAAAATTCAATTATTTCAATTATCCTGTCGGATTGAAAATGCATCTGTCTTCTGAAAAATTCGTTTTTTTGGCTTGAGAATTTAACTGTTTGGTTGGAATTACAACTGTTTTTGGTTATAGCTTAATTTTTTCGTTTAAAAATTTAACTGTTCTGTTGAAAATCCGTCCGTTTTATTCAAAGTACAAGTATTTGGCTGTAAATGCAACTTTTTGGTTAATAATTGTTTTTGTTTAATTTAACTATTTGGCTGAAAATTCATCTGTGTGGATCGAAAATTCAACTATGTGTTTATAAATTCAATTATTTTGTTGGAAATGTATCTGTTTGGGTCAAAAATTCAACCATGCGTTTACAAATTAAATTATTTTATTCAAAATTTTAGTATTTTATTTTAAACTATTTTATTTTTCCGAAAATTCTACTATTTGGTTGAAAATTCATCTGTCTATGTCATAAATTGAACTTTCTGTTTACAAATTAGACTGTTTTTTTGAAATCTCAATTATTTTTTTGATAATTCTACCATTTTTATGAAAATTCGACTTTTTAGCTTGTAAATTCAACTCTTCGGCCGAAAAATCATATTGAATTCAATATAGTACCTATACATTATTCTATTTAAAAGAATTCATTCCCCTATTATTCCGCTATTTTCAAGAAAAATTACCCTCTTTTCCCTTCTTTTGAGAACATTTTGGGCTGTGAAGTTTTCTAATACCATAATTGACTAATGATATAATCATTATGAGCGAGAAATGAATGAAGAGAATAGTTAGATATAATAAGGATCCCTTAAGATTTATAGTAGTTTTTTTCAGAAACCTTAACTAATGACGATTAAGCGGTTACTTCCGCGACACACACCGCGCGTTTTATATTGAATGCGAACTACTTTCTTCTCCTACGCAAGTGCTCGGACGAAAGAAGGCGAAATCCCGTGTCACAGCGACTTTGATAAATTAATCTGTGGTAACGGCATCTTCTCGAACGAGGAGCTCGACCGCAGATTAAGGCGCATGTAATTACACAGACAATTAGCTTTACAAATCGCCGCGTACTTCGGCTCATAGATACAGCAGGCGTATGATTATAGCAAGTTCTTATCTGCAAAATGAGTTTTATGTATGAACAATGATGATGATCTATCATACAATAGGGCGATTCATTTTATTTAAGACAATAAATTAGTGAAAGTAGGCGCCACGCCCCCACAAAAAAGGTTTTGGTAGCCTACTAAGACGTTAATTAAGTCTTAATAGAATCTTAATAGAATCTCCATTCCCCTATTTTGAAAAAAGTTCATCGGACGGACGGACGGACACTGACCGAAACTAAAAGGGTTTCTGCCCGGGTTACGAAACCCTAAAAGAATAATTTTTGAACCTGAACACTTACACTAACCTGAGCTATACCTTCTGAGTCCACAAACCTTTTTTTAAATTCAATATCGAATATGATTGAGAGGTTCTCTATTTAAGTTTTTTTTCTCTCCTTTTATATTACAATCATTGTACACCATTCAATTAAATATTTTTGACTAATTTTGAAGGAAAATAATAATTTCATCTTACTTTTTTCTATGTAACATTATCTCACATTTTTCTATAAGAATTTAACATACGGTGTTTTAGTTGCAAAGTACAATAAGTAAATATACAAAAGTTACCCATTATAGAAAAATACGAAACTAGTAAAAAATTATTATTTTCCTTAAAAATGAGTTAAAAATGTTTCATAAAATTATTTTAAATGATGGTAAATACGAAAACGAGGAAAAGTCAATAAGAAAAACTAAACTTCAATATGAGACCTCTAAATCATATCCGATGTTGTATTTTTTATTGAAAGTATTTCTGGACTGAAAAGGTATAACTTAGACTAATGTTCGTGTTCAGATTCGAAAATAATTTTTTTCAATCACCCTAAGTGTACATATAAATTTAGATCTAATTTAAAAAATTGATATTGTTTAAAAATCATGTACTTGAAGTTCTGAATGTTCAGTTGAATTGAGGTTTCATTGTGCAGCATTATTATCATGACTGCCACACAGTCACTTAAGTCACTATTAGTCACTTTTTGAAGATAAAGACACTATAGTCACTTTTCAAAATAAAAAGATCCCGTAAGTCACTTATTCAATAAATTAAAGCAGGGAACCAAAATATATCTAAATTTTATTGACATTTTTCGAACCCTTTTGAATTTACCTTGAATTCTTGTGAATTTCCTTACATTCTTATTCACTAATTCTATGCACTCCCATCGAACTGAATCCAATACAATTCCGTTAGATATTGACATTTTTCTTCTAATTACTTGGATTATATTTAATTTATCTTGATTTCGTATGCATTTCATCGAATTTTCTTGAATTCGCTTGAATTCTTCTAAATTCACTTAAAATTTACTGAAACCAATGGAATGTTCTGAATTTTTTTTCAATTCACTTGAATCAATTTGGACCTCACTATGAATTCTTATTCCTGCATTCTTCAAATTCTTTGGTATTTTCTTGAATTTTTTTAATGTGTCCTAAATTTTTTGAATTTTGCTAAGTTCACTTAATTCTACTCAATTCGATTACTTCTTTTTTTTCAATTCGCCATGGAGCTGATAGAACTTTTCTGAAATTATTTTGAATTCCCTTGAATTTTTACTTGATTCCTTCCAAATTTAATAAATTCAATGAATTTTTGAAATATTCTCAAATTGTTTTACATCAAGTTGCATTTTTTTCACCCTAAATTTGTATTAATTTTATCGAATTCTTCTCATTTTCCTTATCATTCTCTGAATACTGTTCACACTCATTTCAGTCAATTCGATGGAAATTTTTTAAATTTTGTTCAATTGTATTCTTCCAAAATTTAATGAATTTCATCAAAGTCTCATGAATTTCGAAATCAGTGAAATATTTTCGATTTAAAATGTTTTTCCAACTCAATTATTTTAATTAATTTCGAGTTTACACTAAATTCTTATTTATAATGCTAAATTATTTGAAAAGGATATGTTTTGTTGAATTTTTATTAATTCGCCCCAAAGTCTTTTAAACTCACCTTAAATTCTGAGACATTAAATTAAATGCTTTTGAATTCTTATAAATTTACTCCAATTTTACTGAAGTCAGTTTTTTTTTGGATTTTAAAGTGTTTTCTTCAATTCACTTGAATTTGATTAGAATGTAGGGGAACATGGGGAAAAATTGCGACAGGGGCAAAACGGGATAATGATTATATCTTCTATGTGGTATGACGCCATCTAATAGAAATTGGAGGAACTTCGTTTTGAGTCGTTCCCGAGATTTCCCATGTCAATTTGTTATAATTCTGTTGTTATGAGAGGCATGGATCGTTTTATTGCCCAGTTATAATTTTGACTGATTTTTTGCTTCACGTAAGTAATACAAATGTTTGTTTAATTAAAATCGCTTTAACCCCATTCTGTTGAGTACTTAATAGCCCTTCTTTTGCGTCGAGGCGTTTTTGAATGCGACTATTTTTTCGCAATTTTCGGGAGTCATTGGAAAAAGTACATAGGGGGCAGAATGCACAGGGGCCAAACGGGACACCGCGCGAGATGAAGTAGAGCGCACATTGCTTTCGATTTCCGCCGAATGCAGAAATCGAAGGTCGTGGTTGTTTACGCCGTCACGATTTTCCAATAAAACAGTGGGTCCAATTCAGTTCATGCGACAATTAGGCTCATCAGTCTTGCGCAGGTTTCGACAGTGAGGACGGAGACGAAATTCATGTCTGCGTATTTGGTAAGGTTTGATTTGGTTAATTTTTATATAAAAAATATACAGTAAAACTTGTTACGACAAGTTCTTCATTCAACAAACCGTCCTTTTTTGCCCCGTGTAGGGGCAAAAAGGGACAAAAAACTTTTTTCCAAAAATCAATTTAAATAAGTAGAACATGGCATTTTTTCAACGAGAAAAAAATTGTTCTGTACGTTATTATTTGTTTGAGCCACCTACGGGGTAGAATGCGGAAAAAAGTGTTCCAGTGTGAGAAAAAAAATCCTAAAGCAAAATCGTCCCATTTTGCCCCATGTTCTCCTAACTGAAATTTTTATATATTGCATTGAATTCTTCTCATTTCCCTCAAATTGCTTTAAAATCGTTCGAATTTTATTTGGTACGTTGTTTTTCGTATTTATCTTGAATTTATTCAAATTCATATGGAATTCTTACATTAAATTCTTTTCAATGCTCTTAAATTCAAAATAACATTAGTCACATTATTAATGCACATTAGTCATTTTTAGTCAATTTTTGTGTTAAGAATTAGTCACATTCGGTTACTTTACCGGTTTACATATGTCACTTTTTCCAAGTTAATCAGGCTCAATTAACAATATACAAATATAAGCCAAGATTCTCATGATTCTAATTCAAAACTATGAAATTTTAATCCCCTAAATTCAAAATTTTTTACTTTAAAAGCATTGAGTATGACATTATCAATTTAGAAGATTCAAATATTTTAAAAAGTTAAATTTTAAATGCCTATTTCTTACATGTTCTTATTTTTAAGGAATAAAATTTGAAAATAGCTTAACTTTTCGTTGTTTAAAATGGAAAGCTACGTTGAAAATATGCAGTTTTCTTACAATTTTCTTTGATCTATTATATTTTAAATAGTACAGTATTCAAGCAACTTTCAAGTTTTCAATTTTATATTAGATACAATTTAAAGTGATTTGAATTTGAAAATATACATTTTTGGAACTTTAAATGTGAAATTTATTATTGAAAGTAATACTCTGCAGTTACGAAAACAACTTATAATTCATATTTTTCTTTGTATGTGGGAACAATATTTCTAGATAAAATATAATCAGGAAAATATAATTTGAACGTTCAGAATTTTTCGGGTACATCTAAAAACTTTAATGCCTCTTTCACTCTCCAGTGACTATTGTTTTGTTTTTGCACAGATATGCATCGAGTTTTAAGATTACCGTATTTGGCAAGTGCCGGAAATAAAAACAAAATTGAGGAGCCGATTTTATCTGAAACCATGCCGGAAATTGTCGATCACGAAATCTGTAATTTTGTTGCAAACATAATTAAGTTTCTTTTAGGAAGACAATTATTATGGCAAGGACCTTTGTGTAATATTTTACGTTATACATTGTGAAAGGAACTGCTGTACCATAACTTTCTTTACACTGTGACTGCATGCTCTAAGTTATGGGCAGTTAAGATTATTACAATTAAAATTATGCAATATTCATTTTCTGAGTCCGTTAAGAATCCTCCGTGGGTCTATATCTTATATTCCTTGGATAATAACGATCGGAGGATAATATGTCCCATATGATTTCACTTTACGGACAAATATAAATACTTTCTCAATAAAGTTCAGTTTCATTTTTTAAAAGATTTTTCATAAACTCGTCATGACATTTCCATCGATTTTTTTATTTTACGATTTTCTATCATCTTCTTTGTCGCAAAAAGCGAATAGCATTCAGCCTTCGAGGCGACGTTACATAAAATAAATAATTTCCTCTGCAAATTAACGACTTTGGCTCTTTCCCGCAGAAGATAATGGGCACGAAAGGTGCTTAAAAGGGATTTTTTTGCATCATCTTGAGAAGACACACGTCGTAGAAAGCGTAATGTGTATGTCACATTTTATTGCCACAATGACCACAACACTTTCTAATATATTGTTTTTTAACTTTCTACCAAATAAATTGACATCCGCAGACTTCCGACGCACATCAATCATCACGTAATATGCGAGTCAGAATCTAGTTCAGTGAAAAGAGGATGACGTTGATGAGACACTTTTGGTCAGGAAAAGTTTGTTTGTTGTGATTTATGGTAGTTGGGAGTGAAAACCGCGTTTATGGCCATTATTAGGTGACCAACGACAATTGCTTCATTAGAGTTACTTTCATTATCCTATTACAGTTTCGCAAAGTTTGTTAGGAGCTATGTACTAAAGTTATCTCAAATCAAAAATGAACATTGTTAAAAGTGATTTATCAAATCAAAAAAAATTTCCATTGTTAATTGTAACTAATTTTGGATGGGAAGTGAAGGTGTCTTTAGAAGAAAATATTTCTGATTAAAATTGTTCAGGTAAAAGTTGGAATTCTTATTTAATTCTAATGTTGTAGGGCACATTTTATTCCTTGAAATATTTTCTACAAATCTCTTTGATACGTTTCTATTAGAGAAATTTCATTTAAGAAAAATATTGTTATTAAAAAAATAATTTCATAATTCATAAATAAATTTTTTAAATAAAAATGTACAAAACAGATTTGTTGAGAATATTTCAAAGAATAAAAAGAAATATTAAGATTCGAAAAGAATTATTACGACTCTCACCTACAAAGAAAGCAAACATATAATAATCTAAATAAGTATTGTTAAATAAACAAATTCATCGTGAAATATTTTTTTAAAGTTCTTCCAAGATAGTTACAATCAACAATGGGAATATTGGTCTCGATGTTATAAATCATTTTTGATAATGCTCATTTTTAAATTGCAGATGACTTCAGTACATCCTTAATTCATTCCCTTTCCTCAAACAAGTTGTTCTTATGTTGAAACAATTATTTATGGAAAGTAAATTCTTTTCGATAAAATTACTTCCTAAACTACAAGAAATACGTGTGTGGCGTACGATTAGTATACACAGTAAATGAATAATATTATGACAGTCGTTTTAGATTGAAAGGCGTGTAAAACCAAACATTTATATGTATCGCCGAGTTTTCCGGTTGCGTTAAGGCCCACTTATGCACTTATCCATTGAGGAACTTGAGTTTCACATTTTTTCGACTAATTCGTAATTTCAGATATTTGGATGTGGCACACTTTCAGAATAATAAAAATACACATTTTTGTTTTTTATAGAGTACTTCTCCGAAGTGAGGCGCGTTAATATTTCCTAAATTCTACTTTTACTAACAGTTATTTCACCCAAATTCATCTGTCTGAATAAATGTAACCTTTACCTAATTATCTTTGTTTGTTCGAATTACCGTTTATCACAATTTTTTGTTCAAGTTACGATTTTCCCTTATAATTTGTATTATTTTTAATTTCCATTGGGCGTAAGTTTTATTTTTCGGAATTCTTATTTGTTACAATTTTCATTTTATGAAATTTCCATTTGCCCTAATTTATATTTCTTCTAAACATTTGCCATAATTTCATCTCACCTAATTTATATCTTCTAGAATTACCATTTGTCATATGTAATTTTCTTCGATTTGCCATTTACCCTCATTTTTATTTTGACGAATTAACATTTTTTATTATTTCCGTTTATCCAAATTACCATTCGTCATAATTTACATCTATCCCAATCATCATTTTGACATAATTTTCATTCTTCCGAATAACCATATAAAGAGGCAAATGGTTCTTAAAAAAAAAATTGGAGAAAATCCTAATTTGGAAAAATATAAATTAGGTGACTCGAAAGTTATGCAGAAACGAAATTTTGAAAAATAGACACGCCTGTTTTTCGAGCTGTCGATGAAATTCCTTAATTTATATAATATCGAAATTAAAAAATTTCTTTTTTATTAAGTGAATGGTAATAGAATTTTTCGTATAATAAGCCTCAGCCGAGGGCCAAATATCAATTTTATAAAAAGATATTGCAAGAAAACGTCTAATTTTGATGTTTTCGAAAAATGAGAATTACTCTGGAATTAAATAATATTTTTAATGTTCTTGGTATTTTCTATTTCTAATTTCTATTATATTATATTGGTTCTATAGTATTTTTCTAAAGTATTAAAATATTTTTCAAATTTTTTCCATTTATTTTGCCCCTATTTAAAAATTGGTACAAGAAAATCGCAAAATTTCAAAAATGTGTAATTTCTCCCTCTTTTTCAATTGGTTATTCTTGTCTCTAATGAGCCGAAAAGTGAGGTAGTTTAGAAGCCTACTTTTTAATTTTGAATCTTTTTCATACTCATTTTGTGGAAAATTATTCATGATAAAGTGGATTTCTTTTTCGATCTTAATTTCATATTTACAACATTTTTTCAAAGTTTTTGTTTATCGTATTTTAATCAATTTCAGTAATATTTATAAAAATAATATTGTTTTAAACTTCATTATTTGAAATTTCGCGACCTTTTTTCATCAAGTTTGATCCTAGGGTAGAATCTAGGAAAAAATCCAAAAAATATTGAAACAAATTAGCAACCTACTATGGAGACTCACCTTTAAATGAGTTCAAGACCTTTGAAAATTGTAGATTATTTCCAGAGTTATTTAAATTATTCTAGCCACATAAGCTTACTAGGCACAAAATTTTACTACTTTTAATTTGTATTCTTTCGAAATCAGTTGAACATTTTTTTAAATTCAAAATTGACGAAGTGGTGGCGGTTTTTCTGGAAATATTCAAAGTCAACTAACTCAAAAACCCCATAGTTTTTATCTTGATTTTTTTCTAGATTTGTCCTAACGTAAAGCGTTATATTTCATGATAGCCTGCCTTGTGTCTGAGCATTGGAGAGAAGAAAGTTTTTGTATGAAAAACTAAAATTGACATATTTTGCGAAAACGACACAAGATGATGTAATGAAAGACAGAGAAACAATATTGTTTCTCTAAAAAAGATCTAGGAAAATTTTTCTCAACAACTTTCCTCTATCTCGCGTTATTTTCCAGATTTCTGCGAAAATATGTATAAAATCCTTTAAATTCCTTTTTTTGTCAACAATACAATTTTATAGTGTGGTGAAAACTCAAAAGACCTTGATTTAACAGTTTGTACAACGCGTTGCCCAGAATAATTATGAGGTAAGTTAGAAAAAACGGAGAGTATTGCTTATTTAAAAAATACCGACTTCAAAGGAAAAAGGTTTACAATTTCGAGAATAGTGCGAGATAGAAGAAAGTTTCAAGAGATATTTTCCTAAAACTTTTCTAGAGAAACAATTCTGTTCGTTTGACTTTTTTCGTATCTTGTGTCGTTTTGGTATAAAATGAGAATTTTCATTTTTTACACAAAAAATTCTCTCTTCTCTATAAGGTGCGGGCTAAGGGTAGACTATAATGAAATATACTCTTCACACTAGGACAAATCTAGAGAAAAATAAAGAGAGAAAAAACGGTGGGATTTTTGAGTAAATTAACTTTTAAATTATCCAACGGATTTTGAAAAAAGACTGGAAATTCGTTTTCAATTTGAAAATTTAAATATTCATAACGTTTCCAAAAGAATTTTCGGCAAATTAGTGAGATAAATGTCGTCTTCATCCCGTTGAAAAACAACAAATAGCAACAGCTATAAAAATATAGGCGTGTGGATAATTTCTATCGATAGTGTATGATCAATGATAATTCAGAATAATAAAAATTGTAGGACAAGTGGTACTTCGGAAAAAAAGGAGCTCAAGCGGTAATTCGGTAAAATAGAAACTAGGAAAAGTTTGTCTGCGTTCAAGTGAATTTCGGTTAGAAAAACATTAGGGAAAGTAAAATTTGAAGTGTATTCATACGCCTCCTCTGATATGTTGAATTCAATAAATCATCTACAGAGAGTCGTCTGGCGGATCCCGATAGTTAATTTTTATTTAAAAGACATTGTACTTTACTCAAAAAATAGTGAGTGCCGAAAAATACACTTTTTGAAACGGATAGAGTCGCATTGTCAAATAATGAGGAAATTCGTGTCATTGCACATGCACACGTATGTAGGCCGAGTTCCATTGTTCGCCTATGAAAGTATGAAGTCCAGACATATGTTTGACGGGAAAGAGACATGTGTATGCATATGTACATATATTTTAAATGTGATTACTTCCCACGCCTAATATTTACCATTGTGCCGCCCTACACTCTATAGAATTCATAGAAAGGAATGATGATGCGATCGTTGAAGTGCGGAAAAAAAAACGTGTACAGATAACGGTATCACACCTTACGCAGCTCACCTGTCCCAAACGCACCAATAGCCAGGGCTGCGTACACCTGCAATCGCGAGATGAGACCCAATGACGTAAGGAGGAAAATTTTCGACTTCCGGTTCATTGGGTTCAACCTTCTTACTTTCTTCTTGACTTAATCCTTTTTTTATGTCCCTTTTTTCTTCACCTTCTTCTTATTTCATTTGTATCACTTGAAAACATTACATTACTTTCAGCTGGCTGAAATCGATTTCATGCTTTCCTTGTAATCCGAGTGGGTAGAACAAAAAAACAGGGAAAGGAAGAGTCTTTGATATTTATGAAAGATTAATATCTTATTTGAGATACGATTTTGGAAAGCCATTACATTTCATGTAAAAATTATTCAACTTTAGAAATTCATTTTAGATCAATTTGTTAAATTAAACGAAGAGTAAAAAAACTCTAATTTAGTTTAATAAACTACAAGTATTTCTGGTTAGGAAGCAGTGTGGCTCAGATTCTAGACATGCAGTTTTTAATTTTTTTTAACTTTTCAGAAGTACCTTTTAAAAAAAGTAGATTTATCAATGAAGATCTTCTAATATCTATCTTATAGTGGGTAAGAATAACTTAAAGTATTTTTCATTACGTTATAAACAATTTAAGGAAGAAAAGTAATTTTTTAGGATTAACACTATTTTGCTCATTAAAATCTAGAGTTTTTGTATAAAATGCCAGAGAAATTATTGTTTCATTACGAATAATTGAAAATATATGCTATATGGCAATACTTTAAACAGTCTGTGTAAACAAATTCACAATTTGGATATTTTTCCAGGAATAGGCTCTATTTTGTACAAAGTCCACAAAAAATGTAATTCAGATAACTCTTTGTTATGATATTTTTTAAATTGGCATTAATTGTTAATTATTGAAACAATATTCATGGAATGGTTATCAATTCAAAAATAATCATAGACAAAAGTCATTGCAAAGAGATTCTCAAGTGATTTCTAACAAAATAGCCTATTTGTTGAAAAATAGCCAAGCTGTAGATTTGTTTATGAAAATGGTTCATGTAATTAGAATTGTTTGTTAATTTGCAAATTATCATAGCAAGAAGTCATCGAAAAGATATTTTTATTTGTTTCCGTGAACAAGATTAAGCGTGTTCTTTGAAAAAGTCATATTCTGAATTTGTTTATATGAAATTGTTCAAATAATCGATAATTCTTTGAAATTGTAAAGTTTCATAGCGAGGAGTCGTCGAAAAGACATTCTCAGTTGATTCCGTACAAAAAAATGAGCCTTTGATAACTGTGAGAATCTTAAAAAAGTGGTACTTCTGAAAAGTTGAAATTTTGTTTCAAATTTGTTATTATATACAAAATTTTCGCAAATTGTTTTCAAAAGTCCAAGTACACAAGACTTTTTCGAAATTTGAAAGGCTTTCATTCAAAGGAAAACGTCAGAATCGAATGAATAGTGCAGGCTAAAAATTGATTCGTCCACAGAAACTTTTATTACCGCGCTGCCTGTGTGACGCTGTCGCGGGTTCGAATCTCAATGCGAGGTTAAAACGTAAAAAATAAGTTACTGAAATTTTAAATAAACTTACCTTTCAGATGGAAACAAGGACATGCAAAAATTTCTATTATTTTGAAAAATATTTATAATTTTCACACAAGATTTCAATAATTTTTCCAATATGTTATTACGCAATGAAGTCTGCAATATATTAAAACTTATATTGCTTGGGAAGTTTTGTTATCTATCAATTTCTACAGGGTCAAATAATTAATTTCTATTGCTTCTATTACATATACATTATTTCTTTGATAACAAACTTTCTAACTGGATCATTTCTATATATTCTTAGTGGGTGGAAATTATCAATCCCAACATTTTCTCATTAATTCCTTCCTGCAATCCTTGGCATGCGCAGAAGCTATAAAATAACCTGAAAATCTAGCTGCATAATCTAGACATAAAATTATCAAGGAAATCCCATTTTCTGCAGTCTAATTACCTTTACACCCTCAATTATTATCATTTATTTGAATGGGAATCATTAAACATCTGGAGGAGTTTTTATTTCATGTTTTTATTCTTACACATTTTTTTATTACGCACCCGGAATAAAAAATAATGATAGTTTTGTTAAGAAACTTTTTTTGAGTGTTGAATGTTTACTTTTTATATATGACTTCAATGAGGAGAAATTGCATTTTAAATTATACAAGACCGTAGTTCCGAGTACAATCGTCATTTTAAATTTCATTTCTTGCAATTAACCTTATTAAACGACTGCCCACATAATTCACGCTCACAAGCTCACATACCTTCTTGAGCACACCTTTTGTTTAGTCTCGTTTGCGGGGTAATGACCACAGGTGAAAAAAAATCAAAGGTGTTTCGTACCGATTAATCGACTCGATTGGCGGGAGTTTTCGATTTAATCGAGCACTACTGGGTTCCTTCTGCTTCCTGCACTGAAACGATTATAATAATCACTTCTGGTTTGAGGTCAACCGTTAATTTCATTTTGGCGCCGTTCTGGTTCCTTTTTAACTACGCACACAAAGAAAATAATTTATTTAGGGCTTCTTGGAATTGAAACATATTACTGAACTGTTGACTTAAACAAAACTGGCAATCCTAGATGAAATCACGGATTTCTCATATTTACATATTTCGTGGAACGAAATTATATCTTTGCAAATCGCTCAGAATTCAAATCTATTGAAATATTTTTTTAAACATTTCAAATTGCACGGCCCATTCTACAGCTTCAGCTAGACTATTATTTGTTTATCATACGACTACTTAAATATTAAGCAAACAGATAATAAATTTCGTATTGAATCCAGTTTCTTAACGGGAAAAGCTTTCTACATGAATTTGCATTCGAGTTTGGTTACATATTCCTTCCGTCATCACAAAGTCCATATTTGCTTCGACACTAGTCACTGACCTGAGGGTGTAATTTACTTTTGAGAATAATACAAGCTCTTGGAAATGTTAGTTATTATTGTTTCAAATGAATTTTTCTTGTCACTCAATTTTCTCGTTGCAAAGTCACAGGTGAGGATATAAGCTTCTTCCGGGAATGCTTAAAGATAAGTAGAAAAAGAAATGTACATGTAAGACATTTTTATGTATTTTTCTTTTGCCAATATACTCGAGCTTTCCGAGAAGATTATATAAAACAATCTCAAATATTTAGACATTTCTTTCGTAACATCTTTCTTTTGTAGCGTCGGGACAATGATAAAAATTGATAAGTTGATTTTCTGGTTTTAAAGACTGTCCAAAGGTGAAAGTACTAAATAAGATAAGAAGCTTAATTTGAATATTTAATTGTCTCAATTTCGCTGATGTTGATTCTCAATTATTTTCGATTGCATATTCAGTCCGTTAAATTTTAATAATATTTTTTTTCAATCGAGCATTATTGCTACATTGCATGGCCAATTAATGTGCAATTATAGAACAAGATTCATATGATTCTATACTGTAATTGTACAATTGTAATCCCTTCGAATTAAAAATTTATTTATTTAAAAAGCTTTGAGTTTGAAATGTTAAATTTAGAAGATTTTCAAATTTAAAATAATTAAAATTTTTGAGTCTCTATTCTTCCAATGTTTAATATTTAAGACATGCGTTTGAAAACTTTCTTCATGTTTGATTGTGTACATTGGGAAGCTACTTTCAAAATACTTAGTAAATTCTTAATATTGAATTTATTATTTCGTCTTTTCTTTTTTTTTAATTTGTGGCACTTCGTGTTTTTTCTTCGTTTCTGGCATGTATTACGACTATTTAAGGTCCAGCAAGAAAAAAATTGCTAGACTCACATTTCAGAAAAAAATTGGTTTTCTTCTTTTTTTTCTTTTATGTCCTGCTTTGTGTCCAACTAAACATATTTTAGCGTCCATTTTTCTTTGTATCCCGAATATGATAATAAAAATATTTTAAAACAAAAGCAAAGAAAGGGCTTCTGTTTTTGAAAAAAATCGTTTCCATGAGTGTTTCTTTCTGTCAAAAAACGGGATGTTTTTGTCATATTTTGTAATATGCTTTTCAAACTTTTTGATGTAAAAATTGTTGCACTTTGAATTATTTAGCGTGTACTTTATTTTTAGTATAAATGGGAAAGAAACAAGAATAATGGGTCTAGGGATTTTTTTCTCTCCGGTCTTAAAATAGTCGTATTGCATACCAGAAACGAAAACAAAACAAAAATCAGGAATGCGGGCACCTTTGGGTTGAGCTCAATCGAGGCTAACTATGCAATGCTTAGTACTGAAATTATTTGAATTTTAAGGCCTAAAAATAAAAACTTATCAATTCTTATGGCTTCTACTTTCAAAATGTACAATTTTAAGTGATTCTCATTTGCAATTTGTCTAATTTTGAAGGCTTTGAATTCGGATTTATGCATTAATAAGGATTGTAATTCCAACTTTTTTAAGTTCAAAAACTTCAATATAGAGAGCACCCCTTCATTACGGCTTACTAATATTATATTCTACAATTTGGGACGTATAAATTTCCAAGTTATTTAACTATTACGGTGTTTACTTTCAAGTTGTACTATACAATTTAAAAAAATTAACATTGTACTGCTTAAAGTTTAACAGTTTACAATTGAAATATAACAAAATTACAGTTGTGAGCAATTTTCACGATTTTTGTTTGAAATTATTCAATATGAAACGCTTATATTTATATTAAGTAAGTGATTATGAAGGCTTCCATTTTAAAGTAAAATTCTATCTACAATCTGAAAGGATTCGCACAAAACTGCAATTCATAATTATTCAATTTTAAGTACTTTCAATTATTATTTGAATCAACTATAATTCAATTGATAATTCTAAATCGAAAGTTTTAATTAAGAAATCGAGTAAAAACGAGTAAAAGAACGAATGCGTTACTGCGATTGGAAAACGATGGAAATTATTATTATTCTTACCGTAAGCTGGGGCTCAGCAGCGCATTATCGATTTTGAATTTCTAAATGCATTATTTGATTCTTTTTGGTAAAAAATATAAAGAGTAGTAACTGACAAGTACAAAACTTCAATTTCAAAACCTACAAGAAGCAATATCACGTTTTGAGTGCAGAATTTAGGGTTCATCAATCTCCCTCAAATACGTGCCGCTTAGCCCAGTTTACGGTATTAATGATCATTTTTTTCAAAAATATTTCAAATTCTTTGAATGTACAATTATGTAGAATAAGTAGAGAAATACTATAAGGAAATGTATTCGTTATTCTGGGGCTGTTCGTGCAACTCTTCACAATCATATAAGCGGTTGAGGTGGGATCGCAAATCCACGAGATCAGCAAGTGTGTATAGTGGTCCAGTGGCAGCTTCAGTAGGTCGTACTCTCAACCACATCTCACGTCTTCGTGCCTCCGCGCTACATTTCGCTACCTGTCGCTTATGAATAAATCATTTCGCTCACTAATCCAAAGATAAGTCGTGAAAAGAGCTTCTGATTTCGATCATATTACCGTAACTTTAGTCACAAAACGTGTTATACATTTTGCCGTTCACTTCAGTGCTGTGAAAAGATGCATAAAAAGTGAGTTTACAACATTGTAAATTAAAGCAAATAGAAAAACTTGCTACACATTTCGAAGGTAGGAACTAATTAGGGGTACTTATCAGAACATGAAAACTGCTATTGAAAAAATAGTTGGTTGGAGCAACTAATAAAGTAGTAGGGTCAACTACTTTAGTATTTAATATATGCCGTTGCCGCACCCAAGTGGTTGTTGTTACTACTTTTATTTTTAAAATTAACATTAGTTGTCCTTTATCTTTTTCTTGCTGTTGCAACAACTTCCGATGGTAGCTAATCATTTTCAAGTGGCTGTACTCAATACTTCCAGCAGTAATTCTTAATATTATATTGATAGTTGTTTATTCACTGGGCTTAAACGTAGATAATGAATAATTAATTCGAGCGACATGTGGAACTTTTAAGGTTTGTAACCTTTACTACTTTTATTTTTTGGAAAAGAAATTGATGGTAAATGTGTCTACATTTATTTGTTAGGCTTAGAATTACTATTGTTAGTAATATAAACTACGTAGGAGTAACATTAATGGCAACTGGTTGCGGCACAATACAGGTTAGTTAGTTTTACCATCGAACTAGTTATCGCAGCTAATACCATCTCTACCAATAAAAAGCTTGTTGTCCCGATCAACCATTTTTTTCAGTGTTCAGTTGTTAATTTCTCTATCTGCTCAATTGAACGACAACTTTTTTAATTAGATTATCAAGCATTTTTTTCTTCTAATCAGTTCCCTGAAGACCTCAGGACGTAGTAACTTTCATTCCAACTTAGATTTTTCCGCATTCACAGTGCCATAAGAGTAAATTGTCTGACTAGTTTTTACGTTTATCACTCTCCAGCGTAATGTCTAATGTCCCAAGGCTGGCAGACAACTCGGTTACTCAGTAAAACCGAGTAGATGTAACAATAAAGAAACTTTTTTTTCTTTTATTCCCATCGTCTGATATCGGGAGTGCATGACCATGACAAGCATGTATCGGTTCATCAGTGACAATGAGAGTCACGATTCATTGATGATTCATTACTTTGGAGAAATGTCTATATTTCGTAATGAAAAACGGTAAAATCAGGTTTGACTTGTTGTCCTAAGCACAATTTCTCAAAGTCCTGGAGAAGTGATTCTCACAATGTTCGAAAGGAAACCATCAATGTCTACAGAACTTCCTGTCTACATTGTAAACCAAGTACCGTGTTATATTTGCGAAGCTTTTAAATCTCTTCTTCGTTCTGCCGGAATAGAAAGGGAGGTATGAAGAAGTGAAACCAGCATGTAATAATTTTCTGATCGTGCTTCAGAATTGCCGAAGAGAAAACGCTGGTGTAATTCGGGTTTGATTCAAGTTCACTCTTGAAATAATAACTTTAAATCACAAACTTTTAATTAATGATAATCATTATTTTATGTTCGTAATGTTAATTGCGACGTTAGCTTCTAGCTTGTTTAAAACTCATTTATTTTCATCTTCACTTTTCATCACAAAAAACAATTAATGCAATGTTAAAGTATCGAAATAACATTCTAAAATTGGTACAGTTGACAAAATTTAGAATAATAATTAAGTACATATGACTAGCAATTGTATATTATTTACTAATTTTAAACTGTGAGTGATACTTCATAATTAAATTAACTGTTTTTTTTATGGAAAATGAACATAAAAACAAATAAATTCGAAACGAGCAAAAAGCATCACACCTATCGGAATGAATATTTCAAACAGAAAATTATGAAAATTATTTTTATTAATTAAATGTTTATGATTCAAAGTTATTACTTCGAGAGTAAAGTTAATTTAAAACCGAATTACACCAGCGTTTTCTCTTCGGCAATTCTGAACCATGATCAGAAAATTATTACATGCTGGTTTCAAATATGAAATATGAAAGTAATCACTGCGTCGCCTCGATAATTGTTTGGCGCTAAATAATTTAATTATAATAAAATAGAATATTCTACAATCAAATAATTATTCAATTTATAAATCAAAGCTTTTGAAAATAAATATTTCCAACTGAATTATGAATAATGCAATATAATTAATAATTAAGGACTCTTGAAATTTAATAATTTCGCATTTTTCATATGTGTGAAGCTGTGAATCCTTTCAGATAGTATATAAAATTTTATTTCAAATTTGAAGCCTTAATAATTGAAAAACTTATAAATAGAAGCCTTCCAAATTGAATAATTTGAAATTTAAAAATATTAGCAATTGATATGCAATTTTATTTTGTAATCTTTCAATTGTAACATTTCAAATTGAAAGCTTGAAGATTTATATTCAAATTCAAAGCGTTCAAATTCTACTAAATTTGCATTTGGATCGTTTAAAATTAAACAATTTTAAATTGTAATTATTCAAAAATTCAATAGTTTTAGATTTGAATATTTAAAATTTTTTCAGTTTACAATGTGAAATCATTTAAAATTGTACAGAACAACTTAAAAATACATGCGTTAATAGTCGAACAATTTCACATTCAAAATCCAAATTTGCGGAATCTACATTCGAAGCCCTTAAAATTGGACAATCTATTAACAAGAAACACTTAAAATTTGATAAAATATGAAAGAAGAAGAATTTCAAACTATGAGCATTTATATAATTTCGAAATTGAAGTGCTGAGAACTATATATTATCGTAGCCTTTAATATAGTAGAATTTGAAATTAAATGCTTAGAGAACAAAAAAAAACATTTTTATTTTAAAGTCTCAAAATGCACAATTTTATATTTAGGAAAATAAGACTTTGACAGATTCCAAATAAAGCTTTAAAAATGTCACGCTTTAAAAAAAGAGTAGCACAAATTCAAAATTAGAAATGTCGAAATAAAACATTGAAAATTAAAAATTTAACTCTGTTACGTATGGGAAATCTAATTTTTTTCACTACATAATATTATAGTGCATTCTTTTTTTCTTTAAAATATTACCTAGAATTGTATTTGGATGAAATTTAGTGAAAATTAGCAATTAACAATTTGTTTCACGCAAAAACTCTTTTTTAGTAAGAACCATACCAATAGAATTTCAGAGAATATTTTAAGGAATAAAATAAGCTTCCAGATTCAACTTTTTTCAAATCGCTTATAGATCTTATTTTAAAAATTCGTTATTTTTAACCACTTGTCTATTTTTCTCGATTTTTCAACCATTTAAATTTTGAGGAGAGATATAAGAGATTTTTCAAATTCATTCGTTAAAAATTAATTAAATCGTGATCAACAATATTTATTTTTCAAGATATTTGGTAATTAATTGCGTAATTTCAATTGTTTCAAACCATTTTCCCTGTGAATCGTAAAAAGTTATTATTTTCTGGAATTAATAACACAATTAATGAATATTGAGAGTAATATATTTTTTTATGAAATTTGGCAATTATTTATACAATTTTCATTTGTTCAAACAATTTTTCCCCCTGTAGATTTTGAAAAGTTACTAGTTTCTGGATTTAATAACGAAGTTAATGAATATTAAGAGTCATATTTTTCCTGAGAGACTGTTTACAGTTATTTTGCAATTATTTAAACAATTAATAATCATTCATTTGCGCTTTTTCACAGGAAAGGTGGAGAAAATTTTAGTTTTTTCAAATATCTTACACAATGTCGCTCATTATTCAGTATTTTTTTTTATCTCAGAATTGATACCCTAATTATTTGAACACTACTTTTTGTGAACAATTTTTTTCAGTTACGTTATGCATAGTTATTTTTTCAGATCGATTTCGCTGAAATAAGGAAATACTATCTCCATCTTTCCTATGAATAGAAGTTGGTGATTTTAATTATTTAAATAATTGAAAAGTGTTTTTCACAAAAACCACCACTCTTGAAATCAATTAAATGCGTCATTAGTTCCAGAAAATATTAACTTTCACGATTTACAACGGAGTAAGTTGTTGAGAAGCACATGGAAGCCAAATAATAATAATAATTGCAAGTATATCATTTATCCCGGAAAAAAGTAACTTTTCACCATTCACTGGTACAAAAATTGTTAAAACATTAAAATTAACTATCAACTAAATATTTTTACCATTATTAACTTAACATTATTAACCAAAATGAACTTACAAAATTGTCACCTGTTTCTGAAAAATAATTAAGGCTGACCAAAAATTCCTTCTTCAGCATGAATTTTATATATGTAAAACTGTTATTTCGAATTTTTTGGGGCATTTTCAGGCCACAATACAGAGGATTGGCAGGAGGAGGTGGCAGAATTTAAAGTTATTCTGTAGACATTATTTCTGGAAAATTCCTTAAAAAGTGGTTAAACTTTAATTTACCAGAAGATAATGACTTCTTTTTTTTCCATTTGGGGCCGCTAAAAAAATACGTAACGCCTTTAGGGGCTAATGTTAAAGTTACATACACTTACTATAGAAAAGCGTTATGTAGGGGGGGGGGGGGTGTCAACATTTTCGGGAAAAAGCATCAAGTATTTTTTGAACGGCCCCTTTCTCGAAAACAGAGCTTTTACTATTTGAAACTCCATATTAATTTCAAAACCCAGGCAGCACGGGTTAATGTTGACTGATTCAGAAAAAAATAGTTAATTCCTTTTTCGGGAAAACAAATAAATTGGGGCAATTTCGGACCACCCTGATGCGAAAACTACGCTTATCAACATAAATGTTGATTTTTAATTTGAAGTGGTAATTTCAAACTCAATGCCTTTTAAATTAAAACTTGTTTTTTTATCTAAAGCGATTAGGCTTCTACAAATTGTATAGATTTAAAGAGGAGGTTAATTGTGGAGGAAAGGATACATGTATTTAAATCTCTGAAGAATAGACTTTCCATTGACGCAAAAACTAGGTAGGTGCGCTAATCAGAGTGATGAGACAAACATTTCACTCAACTTTACATTCTACTTAACTTTACCTTCACATTTTCTACTATAAAAGTGCGATGAAATGTCAAGCGGGACCTTCAATTATATAGCTAGTAATTGCGATTTTTAATTATACGGATGGATCGATGATCAATGTTTATTATTTTTAAATAATTTTATTTTGTCGAGGAGGGATATTTCCACCTGACCCATTGGTAAGGCACAGGTTGTGCATGTTAGTAGGTAATAAGGCAGACAGCTGTGTGTCAGGGGGCCAACCTAACGGTCGAATACTCTTACGATCTGAGCCTCCATCGTCGTTCGCTTCATTCATATCTTGGTATCGTTATCCCTGCACCTCTCTGATGCCCCACGGGCAAATCAGTCCCCATTGAAAATTCGGACGTCGTAAAGTACGAATAGCAAACTATACCTTTGAGCTGCCTTTGAGCGACGCGACACGTTGACGTAATGACGGGCTTTCCCATAGCCAGGCGCAATACATTATATCCTATTATTTTGCAGCCCGGCCCTCATGTATTGTTGTGAGAGTAAAGTGAGGTATTTAAAATATAATTTTGCAAAGGTTAGCACAAAAGTGATAAATGATCAGTGTCATACATAACCCGCTGATGGACGACAACGCGTACGACCAGATAACTACTGGTAATAATCAACCATGGAACCTCACTGAATAAACCAGTGACAGAATTCCACTGAGTGAGCCAGTGAAATCTCACTGATTGTCAGTGACACACTTCTGGCCATTTGGTTAAAAAAATTTTTTCTCTTCCGACTGAAAAATCTTTCCTGGTTAAAAGTTCTTCATTTTTGTTTGAAAATTCATTTATTGTAGTAGAAATGTTATTTTTTTATTGAATTCAACTCTTTTGATTTAAAACTGAAGTATTTTTTAGGTAAAATATCAAATATTACATTTTCCCTTGAGAATTCGTCTTTTGAATTAAATTCAACTGCTTTTGACTTGAAATTAAATTTTTTTTTGGTTAAAATATTAAAAATTATAGTTTTTTTTTTGTTGGAAATTAATTTTTTTGTAGGTACATCATTTTGGTTGAAGATTCCAATATTTTTTTGGAAATTCAATAATTTGTGTTAAAAATTCAACGATTTTGTATAAAATTTAATTATTTTGTTCAAAATTGAAGCTTTTCATTAAACGTTTGTCTTTTCAGCTTGAAAATTCAACTATTTGGTTGAGAATGACTTGAAATTCTAAGCGTTTCAGGTTGAATTCAATATATTATCCAACTGTTTTATTGTATTTAAAAGAATTTTTCTTCTATTTTGCCTTGGGGGTATTTTTCCTGGGGCTTGCACCCTGGGGGGTTCGTTCTTTGTGTGATGATCTGTGGAAATTAAGGGGAGGGGTGGAAAAAGTGTTCAAAATAGCATGACTTAGTCTTCTGAACGGCCCCGAATCAGTGTCTACCCGTTGTTTTTTCTGTGATTTCATTAGCGCCTCAATATTCACTACCTTCTTCTCTTATGGAGAGAAAGCACCTATTATTCCCTATTGTAATTACTTTTCAAACTCTCGTTCTGTGTACACGCGGTATATCCTGTTTTATATGATTTTCATGAAATTATGTGCTATTATCTTCTCGACGAGAGACAATAGTGGACGCTATTAATTATATGAAAGTTGTTCCACTAAAGAACGTGTAGGATAACTTTTTTTGAACGGAGTCCAATCGAATTTAGATTGTTCCGTTGATTTATGCGTGGATTTTCATGTGAAGTCGATTCAGGTTTAAATTTCACACAATTCAAATCTAATTAATTGAAACTGAATTTATTCGTTCACCCTTTCTCATGTTATAAAAAATTTGGGAAAGATAGAAGATATCGGGAAAAAGTAGAAGCCTGTACACCTACTACTTTTATGTAGAAATTTATTTAATTATTTTTATTTTTTAAATTATTTATTGATGATAATGCAATAAAAATTATATTTTATAGGGTTTTAGTGTATTTTGAGTTTTTTTTCTTCAGCCGGAGCCGCCAGCGCCTTATGCATGTATTGTGCAATGCATTTCTTAGTACTAGCACAGGCTAATTTTGCTAATTTTTCATGTTCAGCAATGCTAAAAAGTTGAGAATTTTTGACTTAAGCAATAAAATGTCAAGTCTTCTTTTATATATATCAAATATGGATGCAAATATTTAAAAATTAACCATCTTTATGATGTTCTGTGTCTTTTCTAACGATTGAGTTTTAGATTATAAATAATATTTTTATCTACCTTAATATTCTTGTTTTTAGCGACTTTATTATGAAACTGCTCACATTGAATATGACCAGCGTATAATGAGGTATATAAATTTAAAAAGAGTCTGTTAGGTGAATTTCCGTATTTTGTGAATTTGACATTGTGAAAATCGATATCTTTCACATGAATGCGTTTAAAGAAAAACGCCATGGTTATTCCGTAAAAAAATCAGGTTATAGTTGCTCTTTATACGGAACCAATTCCATTTCTATAATTTTAAAAATTTTGCTTATTGATGTTAATACAGTCACAGTTTTACTTTATAGTTATTTCGTCCTCTTTGATGTCTTACTGCAGCCGCCTGCGGCTCATGACGGTGTTTTTCGAACCATGTTTTTGAGTTTTGTCTTTATAACTGATTTTTTGTTTTTATTTTCTCCATTATTTGAAAATGCATGTAGGTATTACATTTTTAAACATATAAAATCATCCCGTTTTTATTACCATCATTGTATATAATCTAATTAAAAATTTCAAACTAATTTTTGCGGAAACTAATCATTTTTTCTCACTTGTTTCACATTTTTCTATGATTTTGTTCAGATACTTATTGTATTTTGTAATTAGGATGCCGTTTGTCAAACTCTCATAGAAAAATGTGAAGAAAGTAAGATAAAATTATTATTTTAGTTAAGAATGAGTTATTTTTAAATTTTTATAAAATGATGTGATTATAAAAAATCTGAGAGAGGAACTCACAAGAAATAAAATTCATCTCATCGACTTTTTTCCTTCACCTTAGACAAATTTATTTATTTTTTCTTCTTTTTTTAAGTGTACAATATGGTGTTTAAATGTAAAAAGAGTTGGTTTGGTGAATTTTTGTATTTTGTGAATTCAAATTACTTATTTTGAAGACACAGAGAGCCAGAAAGTGGAAGATAGCACACTTCATGATTGAATAAATTGCATAAATTCTAATTTCTAACAAAGATGCATCAGAAATGCAATCAGAAAATCAAAAAAAACAATCTGTAAATTTGTCTTTTATACTTATATTTATTATTATATTGATATAAAATCATCATGATTTGAAGTCTCGGTAAAAGTAACGTTGGGTCAAGGAAAATCTGGTTTTCTGGAATTCATTTTACTTTTCTAATATAAATGTTCACTGTACGAAAAAAATAATTACGATTTTCAACCAATAATAATATAGTTGCACGGAATGAATTGAAGAGAATTGAATCGAATTAAAAAGAATTCAACTAAATTCAAGTAAATTCATGAGAATCGCAAGTATCTCGACGAATTTTAGTGGATTCAAGCGAATTCAAGTTGTAAAAGAAAATTCTTGTGGATTGAAAGGAATTTCCAACCGAGTCAAATCGACATTGATAAAATAGAATTCCATTGTATTAATTATAGTAGATTCAAAAGAACTCCAATGGATAAAATAAAATTCCAATGGATTAAAGGAAATTCAATTGGATATATAATCAATCCCACGAAATAAAAACAATTCCAGTGGATTTAAAGAAGTTCAAGTAGATTTTCGAGATTTAATATATCCTTCACTAAATTCCAATCAAATAAACTGAATTAAAGTTACGTCTGTTAAAAGTAACTGACGTTTAAATAAAAAGATAACTACCATCGTTTTCTCAAACATTTCTTTCAATTTTATATCATTTCAATATTCAAATCATCCACGTCATCTAGTTTCGGTGTTGCGGTACCTTTGAACGCCTTCAATGATTCCAAGTATTGATAAATTGAAATTTATGTTCTTCCGATCTTGAAATTATTCAAATTTTAAAGTATTATAGGAAAATTAATAGCGAACCTTCTCGAGAATAATTTGATTCCTTTTTTCTGGATAAAAATCCGAAAAACTTTCGACCGTTTTCTGTAGAATAAATGTCAAACATTATTTTGGAGGCTGTTGCATATTATTTTGATGCAAATAATATGTTATTTATGTAAGGCTGTAATTTTCTGTATTTTGACTAAGTTGTTTTGGCTGTAGAATAATTTTTATAGAAAGATTTGAATTCATAGAGGAAAGCTGGACATGGTGAGAAACTATGAAACCAAAATTCAATAGTTACAAAATGCTCTAAAATAATGATATAGGCTTTGAATTTATGATATTTTGCCACTTGGTATGACTGAAAAGCTATTTTGGCGACAATGAGGAGTAACTTTCGGTCATGTGTTGAGAAACCTCTAAAAACGTCCCGCTTAGCTCCGCCTTACAGTACCAAACATAAGTCAGTTTACGTTTTATTTACAAATGAATCGCCTAGTTGGAAAACCGGCTATCTCCAAGAAACAAAATTGTTGGGAAAAGCTGATTTTCTGTCACACTTAGCCAGAATAAGATGGGAACCAAAACTCTTTGGTTTTTAAAGACATTAGGGCAGTATGTTTCGGAACACTTTTCCTAATTCTTGCTTGATTAAAAGGAACATCTTCCAACAAACTTCCTTATCCTTAAGTATGTAGGTGAACACTACACGGAACGAGCAGCCATTTTCAGCATGGAGATTTTACCGGTTTTGCAGCAAATCGTGATTTTTGAACGCATATAAAATAGGTATTTGAGCGGTTTTTCCATGGTTTCTTGTTTCGAGTTGATTAAGAAGTTCACTTAGGACTCAAAAAACTGAAAAAACGCATTTCCCGAAATCGAGGAGTTGACCGGTTTTGCAACTAAACGATTCATTTGGAAATTTAGAAACATTTAATCATTCTTGCTATTTTAAAGTTATAATTTTTCAACGAATTGAATGTTTTCACTAAGAATAAGTGGATACGAATACATTACGTCCATAAGTTTTCAACCAGGTCATGGTTTTTTCGAAAGATCATTACTCGTCGACATGAGTTGCTAGAATCGAGACTCGTGCAGACGATTTGGCAGACGTGTACCAGCAAAGTTATGTGTGCGAAAAGGCACTTCACAACAAAGATGGTAAAGCAGCCGAACAAGTCATATTGGCCGGAGGGGCCTTTCGCGCCAAGATGGAAACTGTGTCACTGGTCAGACCAACTGCTTGTCGAAGAACGTGCTTGTGGATGGGGTCCTCCTTCTTGTGGACAATAAGCAATTCATTTTAATTATAATCCTGATCGGAAAACACCGTTACTCCTCTCAGGATGGGTTCAATGGTTTAGCGATCCTGTCCGCGAATCAACCTCCAAGTCCTTCCTATACACATTGGACATGGACAGTATCAGCTGTAGTCTCTACCTATTCCAGAGTCCCCTTCTAATGTAAATACATTTCTGCTTCTTCCTTTAAAGTTTCCATTCAAATGCTACCTGCTGTCCACCAGGAGGCATATCGGTAATTAGCTCAAACAGGAAGGTACATAGTTGCAATTAGATGTTGCTTCTAATGTCTAGGGAAACCTAAAATAATTAGGAGAGTAATGAAGATTTGTAGTATGTTCTACAAGTTTTAAGATTATATTGACGCTGAACTTGGAATTGGAGTCGAGAATATTTTAAATAAGGAAATTGATATTCTCTAGGCTCTAGAGGATCTGTTTATTAATGAACCTTAAAAACAAGATAAGGGGCCTTTCAAAAATAACGCCACACTGCCACGGGGGGTCAACAGGTTGTGTGATGATTTGTGATCGATCGCGGGAGGTGTTTACGCAGAATGCGCCATCATACACGGAAATTATAAATGTGAATTATAATTTTTTGAGATGCTTGAAAAAATAAAATTTATTGATTTTATTTTACAAGTAAAGCATCTAAATATAGACTTGACACTCCTTCCCCCTAACCCTCCTACCCTTTTTTTAAAAATTCCCCTTTTTCTCCTGTTTTCAAGAAACTTCCCCTTTTACTCGTTTTGTCGCCTAAATGTCAACAGAATTAATATAACCCAATGAGAAAATCCAACTGTTTTTCATTGAAAGTTAATTATTTTCAATTGTAAAGTCTACTACTATATTTTTGGTTCAAAATTAATATCTTTTGGTGGAAGATTTAACTATTTTGTTGAAAATTCTTTTTTTCTCTGAAAGTTAAGTTTTTCACTGAATATTCAACTATTCTATTTTTGTTTTAAAATTGATTGTTTTTAGTTGGAAGTTCAATTATTAAATTTGCCATTGAAAATATATCCTTTTTGGGAGAAAATTCAACTATTTGGTCAAAAGTTCAACTACTTTCTTGAACTGTCATTTTATTGGTAGAAGATTCAACTTTTTCCTAATTCGTTCCCTTTTATTTGAAAATTCACTTTTTAAACTAAAAATTAAATTCTCCCATTGGTTGAAAAATGGTCTCTTCGCTTGAAAATTCAACTATTTTGTCGAAAAGTCGTTTTTTTTAAATCATTTCTTATAACTTCAAATTTAACTATTCCATTTTGGGTTGAAAATTAATCGTTTTTAGTTTAAAATTCAATTCTTTTGTTGAAAATGAGCTTTTTTGTTGAAAAGTCATATTTTCTGGTGGTCTATTTAGTTTGTGAATTCTTCTCTCTTGGTAGAAATACCTTCTCGGTCAAAAATTCAACTATTTTGTTGAAAATTCGCCTTTTTGGGTTTAAATCAAACTGTACGGTTGATAAATTTTTTATTGCTACCATTTGTATGGAAATTCATCTTTTTAGGTCAAAAATTTGGTAACAAAGTCATTCTTTCTTGTTCGAAAATTCAACTTTTTTATTGAAAATTCGTCTTTTTCGATTAAAAATTCATCTTTTTTGGTAAAAAAGTTTTTGGATAAAATTCAACTATGTATTTGGTTAAAAATTCGTCTCCAAAACCTTCAGTCTTGAAAGTCAACGATTTTTTAAAACATTTTTCTTTTCGGCTTGAAAACTCAACTCTTTCGTTAAAAATTTATCTCTATTGAGCAGAAAAGTAATCTTTTGTGGTTGAAGATGCAACTAGTACGTTGTAAATTGAGGTATTTTGTTATAAATTTGTATGTTTTAGTAGAAAAGTTATTTCCTCAATTAAAAATTCTACTGATTGGTTGAGAATGTAACTTTTTTGTTGAAAGTTCGTTATTTTTTTAGTTGAAAATTAATTTTGTAACTGAAAATTGAAATATTCCATTAATATTAGTTGAAAATTCAACAGTTTCTTAACAATTTATGTATTTAATTGTAAGTTCGTCTTTTTTATAGAAAATTCAGCTATTTGGTTGAAGATGCAATATATTTCAAAATGAAATCTTAAGCGCTTAAATTGAATTGAATATGGTATATAAATTAATTTTATTCAAAAGAATTTATTCCCCTAATTTTTTTTTGAAAAATCACCCCATATGTTTTCCCTATTTTAAGCATTTTCGGCCCTAAAGTCTGTTGAAATATTATTTCGGTATGTTTTGTTTTTTATTTTAGGCGCTTATCAAGTGAAATCGAAGAACAAAAATTCACTGATATAAATTCATTAGATTTACTAAGTGCCTTTAATAAGAGAACCATGTTCTAGAATAATAGCAATAATCGTGTTTAGGCTATAACAATGAACATTACAAATGCTCGCGAATTCTCTACTTTCTTCACTCGCAAATCTGCAATTGCAATAAATGTCCAAGAATTAACCGATCATGACATTTAGAAAGGAACAGATTGAGTGATTAGTTAACGATTCAGATTTAGCAATTAACTTCTACCGGAAAAGCAAATCGTTAACATCACCTATTCAAATTTATGACTGATTCTTTGCGAAATTGCCTCGCGAAAATTAGTGCTGCTAGTCTCGATACGAGTTGGAGGGTTGACCTTAAAGACCTTAAAGAACGGCTCTACTCATCTTTCAAGTAGAGAAAGTCAATCACTTTCACTAATCGGACGGCAGGTTGAACCCACTGTTCTTTTGTCGCATTAACTTTTTTGCCCCTCTTTTATTTTCATATCTGAAATTTTGCCGCAGGTCTTGTGTGTGGTCCTAAATTAACGACTCGTTTCGTAACTGCTTTCCCTGGATAAATGTCATTGACCGGGATCACTAGCCTTCGATGTATGGTATTTCCTTGCTGACAATGACCGTCAATATCACTCACTTCTTCATGTCATAAAATCATTTTTTTAAACAACAAAAAAATGCTTTTTCAGGCATTGGATTGTACGAATGTTTTGACTTTTTTTAAGGCAAATAATCGTCATTTATTCATTTTTCTCACTAAGGAGATGAAAATATGATCTACTAAGATCTAAGAAGGATTAGAATATGATTCATAGTGAAACTTTCACAATAGAAATTTAAAGCGTATAAAAAACGGTACCATTTAAACTGGGAACATTAAAGATTGAATATTTCTTCATTTAAATTTAATAATAATTAATTAATTCTAAATGTATAGCGTTTGGAATTTAACGCTTTTTGAATGCGTAAATCTTTGAAGGTTCTAAATCTTTTTTCTTCAAATCGCAATTCAAAATTAAGCGTACTTTCAATATATAAACAGCAAAAAATTATTTGATTTCAAAAACGTCATAAGATTCTTGCTAAAATTGAAAAAATTGAGAAAAAATGAAAAACTTTGCATTTTTTTTGTTTATCTCAAAAGAAAGGATATTTTTCTTTAAAAGCTTTGAGGTTAAAAAGTAAGATTTTAATTTCTTAATTATGAAAATAAGCGATGAGTGGTTTTTGATAATACACCGCCTGTTTTGGGAATTTTCAACTCTTAATGCCAAGAAATAAAAAAATGTTTACTACAATTTTGATAGATTTTTTAACGCTCTTTCCATCAGTCGTAAACATTTTTTCAAAACGAATATTTTACGATAAAAAATGAAAGTCAAAAATAAAATTGTCTTTTATCATGGAAGGAGGCTTCTTTAAATTTGTTTTGGGCTGAAAGGAAAGCTGGGGCTTTTTCTTTTAATCATTCGGAAAATAATCGCTTAAAGCATTCACAAATATTTTATTCTCGAATTTCTTAAAGAGGAACCCTAAGGCTTTTTTTATAGCCTAAAAAAAGGTACAAAACAGTTTTTTTCTATAAAAAAAGTCAAATTTCTTTTGGACCTTCATTTTTGAAAATCAAGTATTTTTTTTTTTTAATGGTTAAAACCGATAAATGGGCGTGAAAAAACCTATCGAAATTCTTGTAAACATTTTATTATTTATTGCCATTGATAGAATGAAAAATCGTCGAAGCAGATGGTATATTCTCAAAAACGATTTACCGCTTATTTTCATAAATAGAAAATGAAAATTCCACTATTCAATCTCAAAGCTCTTATAGGCTAAAAGTAAAACTTTCTTTTGTGATAGAAAAATAAAAAAATATTTCTCATTTCTGTGAAAGTCAAATTTGATTTTTGCTTTTATTTTTGAAGGCCAAATATTTATTTTAAAAAATGCTAATGATCAATGGAAGAAGCGTGAAAACGCCTATTGCAACTATACTGACGACTTTTTTTATTTCGTTCTTAGAAGAGTCAAAAATAGCTGAAATAGGCGATATCCACAAAAATCCTCAAATTTCTCCGATCCCCTACCCTCGGTCAATATTAATCCAAATGACAAAAAGTTTTCCCAAGTATGACTTAGATCGGATAACTTTGATTTTTTGAGTGGGTACACTTGTGAAAATAATTTTATTAATACACGAAATTATTTTTCAAATTATTATTATTAATATTGAAAATAAAAATAAATAATTTAGTTTTCGACTCTTTAAAGCTATTTCAATTAAAAATAATTTAATTTGAAATACTTTCAGTTCTATATTATTAAATACTGAATGGTCTTAATGTATAAACGTCAAAATAAACAGATTTTTTCATTAATTGATTTATAAACTAGAAATAGTGCTAAATTATTGGTTCATTTACGTTAAAAATGTTAGCGTACAAAAGAAACTTATAAAATGCTTGTTCTTATTTGTAGTTGTAACAATATTTTTAGATAAAATAATAAAATGCTTAATTGGGAAGAGAATACTTTGTTTATTTGAACGCTTAGAACTTTAGGTAGATTAAATTAGAAAACTTCAAATTAAAAAATAATCTGAAAACTTAAAAGTATTCAACTTTTGAGGGCTTCCTTTTTCATATAATTGAAAGTAAATTTATTTCTGTCTTAATGAATTTTATTAAAAATGATTCAACTTGGAACTTTTCCGAGATAAAAAACTTGAACTAATTTTGAATTGCAATTTGCAAGAAAATTACCTTGAACCTTCATACATTTACTGCTTTATTTGATTTTTCTGTATTTGATACTTGAGTGTCTGATGATCGTTTTTTTGCAAGATCTTTTAGCATGATTATGTGTACAGCCAGACAACTCCACTTCACTAGGTATGGGTCTGTGAAAATTTTACCTCACTGAGGCGGGCTTAGAATCATTGTATGAATTTATTCACAACTAGTGGTAACCCGCATCTGCATCCGACTTTATTAGAAGTAGTCGAATGTGCCTGGATTTTTTGCCAGGATTTTTGGCCAGGGGGGAGGAAAACTGCAGAAAACCATCATCCCAAGTTCAGCCGGTTTTCCGACTGTCGAGTTTGAAAGATACCTAACCATCGAGTGCACACAGTCATTCTCGGCCTCAAACTGGAAATCCTTGTACGGATTCATAATAATTTGAAGATGTCGGAGAGTCTTGAACTAACCAAAGGGGGCGGGTGACGCGAATAATGGGGATAGTTTATTTCGACGTGCAATATTGTTGGAACCTAAAGGTCAAGGTATAAGAGTAGAGTGCAATAAGAGAGAGGATACTTGCACTCAGTATCTTGCAGTAAAACTTCTTTTGGCATGTGATAGGATGTTGATTTAGTGCCCCTGGAACCAAAGAGAAACCATTGTTTGGACTAGTAAAAGAAGCTTTGAAAGGCCCTTAGTAAAAATATCAGGGAGCGAGCTTCCATTTCGTGCTGCCAATTATCTGACGCCGTAAATACCAATAAGTCTTGACACCCCCGACATGTCATGGCCACTATACAATCTCCGCAAAATTCCCGATGTAATCCTTTTATATTTCATACTACGAATGGAATTTAAAGTCAGGAGTGGTAACTTGTAATTTCAAATTAGGATGATAATCCAACGAAAATAAATACCGCAAATGTCAAGGAGTGTTCAGAGAACATTGCGAACAAGCCCTCATTTTTTAGCTATGAGTCAGTTTATGGTAATTTTTTGATCACTAGGTGAGGTTTCACTTTTGAATTTAGATCCTCTCAAAAATTTATACGTAACGATCTGGTGAATTTGGTGCTGCTTTTGTGTTCGTGTAATCCTAAGGGGCATCTGTAAACTACATTACTACGTAAATCGTGAACTAAGTTTATTTAGTTGGAGAACATATAATTAATTGAACTGCTTTCTTATTTTTGGCTAACTAAATTCTTAGTTAGGTTGACTACTTAAACCATTTAAGTCAACTAAGAAAAATACACTGGGGCCTCAGGGAACTAAGATGAGTAGTTAGAATAACTTTCATAACTTGGAATAAATTTCAACTATTTTTCTCAATTGCAATAACTAAGAAATTAATTATTTGAACTGAATTCTTAGTTGATCTAACTGAGAAAAGTGGTGAAAATGAAAACACTTATTCGAACAATTACTCATCTTACTCTCCTAAGGCTATACACTATTTTTCTTAGTTAACTTAAATGGTTTAAGTAGTCAACCTGACTGAGAAATCATTTAACCATAAATAAGAAAGCAGTTGGATTAACTAATTTTTTCAGCTAAGTAAATTTAGGGGACGAATTGCCAGGAATTTTTTCAGTTTTCAATCTGCCTACGTGACCGTGTGGTGATACATAAGCTTCGGTAATTAATCAAGAATATTTAAAACTATTAAAAAATCAGACTGCATAGCCTGAAAAGAAGTAACAAAAAGGACAATATGACGATCCTGCACGAAAGTAGGGAAATAATAGGGCAATACATTCTTATGAATAAAATTAATGTAGTTGTAGTCGAAATAATGTACTTTTTCAACAAAATACTTGAGTTTTCCACCAACAAGATTAATTTTCTACCAAAAGAGACAAATTTTCAACGAGAAAAAAAATTAATTTTCTACTAATTATTTAATTGTTACACAAATAATTAAAATTTTAATCAGAAGAGACAGAATGTCAACAAAATAGTTGAACTTTCAACCAAATAGTTATATTTTCAAGACAAAAAGACGAATTTTTTCGAAAGCAGTTCAATTTTCAACAAAAAGGTTAATTTTCAACAAAGAAATATGAATCTCCGAACAAGTAAGATGGAGTTTCTACCATTAAAGATGAATTTTCAATTTAAAAAATTAATTTTCAACCCACAAAGAAGAATTTTTTAAGAAAAGTTCGAATTTTCTAATAAATGAGATTATGAACTTTAACCGAACAAAGTTGAATTTCCAACCAAATAGTTGCATTTTCAACTAAAAAACATAAGTTTTCAAACAAAAATGGAATCCTCAATTTTTAGTTTAAAACATTAATTTAGAAAAAAAACGAATTTTCAACCAGTTCAGCCAGTTCAATTTTCAACTTATAAAGGATAAATCTTTGGCGAAAAATCAAATATATTTATATTTAAAAAATTTTAAAAATAATTTTTAACCATAAAAACGAATTTGTATCAAAGTTGTGAACTTGTGAACCAATTGGATGAATTTTCGACCAAATAGTTACATTTTTAAACCATGAAGATAAATTTTCGACCTAAAAGATTGATTTTCTATCAAAAAGGACGGATTTTCCACAAATTACATAAATTTTCAACCGAATTGTGGAATTTTCAAGCCGAAAATATGATTTTTCGAAAAAGATCAATTTTCTACAAAATTGTTGACTTTTCCAGCCAAAAAGACGAATTTTATACAAAACAGTTGAAGTTTCAACCAAAAATTTAAATTTTCCACAAAAAAGTCAATTTTCAACTAAATAGTTGAATTTTTTACTAAATTGTTGATTCAAAAACAAAAAAAAATCTGCAAAACAATTGAATTTTCAACCCAAAAATATGAATTTTCAACCAAACAGTTGAATTTTCAAATGAAAAAGATGAATTTTTAGCAAAGTTGTTGCATTTTTAACCAGAAAAGTTTAATTTCCTATTAAAAGTATCAATTTTCAACCAATAATGGAATAGTTACATTTTTAGTAAATTTTTGTAGTGAAATTTTTAACCAAAGAGATGAACTTCCAACTAAAATGTTGAACCTTCAACAAAAGATTCAATTCTCAAAAAAGGAATCCAACATTCATCGAAATATTTGAATATTTATCTAAAACGATGATTTTTTAACTAAGAAGAGTAACTTTCTATCTAAAAAAATGAATTTTGAAGAAAATATATGATTTTTCAACTAAAAAAGATTAAATTCCAAACAAATAGTTGAACTTTCAACTGAATAAGATATATTTTCAAATAGAAATGAAATAGTTGAATTTTCAGATAAAAAAATTAATTTTCATCTGAAACTGAAACTAATTATCAATAAAATAGTTAACATTTCAAACAAGGAAATGAATTTTCAACGTAAAAAATGATTTTTGAATAAATTAGTTACACTTTCTACTAATTAATTAAATTCTTGACAAAAATAAATAACTTTTAACAAGATCCAATGTTCTATATTATTGATCAAAAGCAAAAACTAGTTAAAATGTTCGCTTTTCATTTAATTATGACCTCAATAATAAATTCACATTTTACCATTTTTTGCACCCATTCTTTCATTCTTTTTCAAATTGCTCCCCTAGCATCCTCTAACTCCTTCATCCACACTTCCCCCAAACCATCCTCCCCTAGAATCTTTACCACATTCTCTTGCCAGGTTCCTTTATCTTCCATTCCTCTCCTACATCCTTCCCATACATGCTCCCATGTTTCCTCTTCCCATTCACATATTCTGCACTTCCTGTTATCTTTCTTTTCCCAATACATACTTGCCCTTACCTCGTTTCCCAATCTAAATCTTGCTATTCTTGTCCATCTTTTCTCTCCCCATCCCTTTTCTAAATACTTTGGTACTCCTTCCTTTTTTATCATTTTATACCATATATTATATTTTGATTCCTCAATCATCCCCCATCTTTCTATTAATTGTCTTTCTCTCTCCCTTTTTTCCACTTCTTCATAGTTGACTCCAGTCCCGTCTTCTATATCTCTAGCCTTAAAGAACTCCCTCCTCTCTTCCTCCCATCTCGTTAATTCAATCGCCCTCCCTCTCCTTTCTTCTACCTCCATCAAACACCTTCTCGCTAACTCCCCTCCCTTTCCCTCCCTCAGCTTCGTCTCAAAATTCCATGCCCTCTTTCCCGCTCTAGTACTTAATTTATCCCTTTGCGCTTCTTCTCTCACCATATATCCCGGCGTCCTCCAGTCTACCCCTAGCGTCCACCTTATATACCTTTCTTGTAAACTTCCAATCTCTTTCCTTTCTTTCCATCCCCATATCTCTGCTCCATAACCTAATACCGGCCATACCAGCGTATCAAATAACCACATTCTCCTTCTCCAATTTTTTTTAAATCTTCTTTTTCCTATTCCCCATATCTGTTTCATTACCCCTGCTGCTTTTTTTATCCTTTCTCTTATATGAGCTCTATGATCTCCATTTGTTTGCAAGGTATATCCCAGATACTTAAACTCTTTTACTTCTTCTAATTTTTTTCCCTTCCATCTTCCCGTCCATTCTTTTTTTCTTCCCCCTCCTTTTCTAAACCTCATTATCTTTGTCTTTTCTACATTTAAATTCAACTTCTTTCCATCTAAGTATCTCTCTAATCCGGTAATTAAGCCCGCCATCCCTTCTTCATCCTCTGCCATCAACACTATATCGTCTGCGTATGCCAGTGTATATATCTTTTCGTTCCCCATCCTAACTCCTCCCCACCCTTTTCTCTTCATTTCTTCTTCCAAGTCTGATATTAATATATTAAATAAAGCGGGCTCAGAGGACATCCTTGCCTTACCCCTCTCACCAACCAGAAACTATCTCCCACTTGCTCTCCTACCTTTACCTTGCTTTTTGTCTCTCTAAAAATTTCCGATACTCTCTTTATTAATCCCTCTCTTATCCCCTTTTTCACCATAACTTTTTCTATCTCGCCTCGGTCTAATGAGTCAAACGCCGCCTTCAAGTCCACGAACACTGCTATCATTGCCCCTTTCTCCCTTTTAATCCTCTTATTTACTAAGTAGTTCAGAACATATATATTGTCCATTACCCCCATCCCTTTTCTAAACCCTGTCTGATTCGGTGGCTCTATCTTTTTCTCCACAACTTCTTTTTTTAACCTCTCCGATAAAACAGCCACATATACTTTATACAGTGTTGGCATTAGTGTCACTCCTCTATAATCTTTAACCTCCTTTCCTGTGCCTTTCTTCACTATTGGTATCACTACTTCTTCTTTCCATAACTCTGGCCACCCCTCTCCTCTTCATACTCTATTGCACATTATCCACGCCCATTCCTCTAATTCTGTCCCCCCATATTTCCATACTTCATTTGGAATCTCATCTATACCAGGTGCCTTTCCATCTTTCATCATCCCTAATACCTTGACTATTTCCTCTCTTGTAATATCCTCTTCCTCATCTGTTTCCCTACCATCTCTCCCTCCTTTCCTAACTTTCCTCTCTACCCCTCCTAGTAATTCCATAAAATATGTTTTCCATTCCAACAACTCAATATCCTGGTTTACTCTTTTCCTTCTTCTTCTCTCTTTATTTACCACCTTCCAAACCTCTTCTTCCGTCCTAGCCTTCTCCGCTTCTTCTTCAAACCTTTTATTTTCTTCCTCTTTTTTTTGGTCACACATCTCAGTATACTCCTTCTTTTTTCTCATATATTCTTCTCCACTACTTGTCCCTTTTCTCCATTTTCTTAATACCTTTCTCACTTCCTTCTTCTTCTGTTTACAATCCTCATCCCATCCACTTCTATCCCCTCCTTTACTAACTTCTTTTTTGCTTGTGCAATCTAATGCTCCTTGTATTTCTCCTACCATTATTTCCATTTCCTCGTTTAAATTCCCTTCCCCCATTTTGATATTCCTGATTTTTTCTTTAAACTGTTCTTTACCTTCCATTGACCAATCCCCTCTTCCTGCTCTTTTCACTTTTGCTTCCTTTTTAGCGTTTTTGTTATTACTCATTTCTCCCTCTACCGTCACTATTACGGGAAAGTGATCCGAATCTATGTAGTTGCCTACCTCTAGTCTCTTAACCTTCTCTCTTACTTCGTCATCCACTATCACATAATCAATTACCGTTCCCCTCTTTCCTCCTGAACGTGTAAATTCCCCTTCCTCACCCCCCTCTATACTTCCGCTTTCGATCACTCGCTCACTCGTTCGCTAACACGTCCCAAATTGCGCTAGCGTCAAAAGTAGAATTAAGGCGTTCGATATAAGATTTTATGTAAATAGGTGTAAATAATTGTAAATAGTAAGGATAAGATTTTATAAAAAATGTATAAGGAAGTGTTGTAAGAAATGGAAGTCATGTAAACCCTTAGGGGACACATTATGAATAAAGAAAGAACTAATAAATTCACAGAATATAAATTCTATAAATGTATTTTCTTAATAATATGCCGTGGCTAAAGTCACGACTTTCATTCTTAACAAAATAATTAAATTTTCAACCAAATAGTAGAATTTTTAATCAAAAGAGATAAACCTTGAACCACCGATATAATAGTTCACCTTTAAATTGAAAAGAATTAACTTTCAATGAAGAATAGTTGGATTTTCTTCACGATTCTATTACTTGAGTTCGCATTTGAGGGAAAAAATGAGAAAAAGAAGTTTTTTGAAAATAGGGGGAATGGGGGAAAGAGTATAAACCCAGAAATATGAAACTTATTTTCAAACTTATCAAAAGTTATTATTTAACTGTATTTAACTTTGTTAAAATTTAGCATCAGGAAACGTACTTACGTTATCTGGCCGCCGTTCAGGCTCCCCAGCTGCGGGGGGGGGGGGGACTACGATTGGAAACAGGGAAATAGGGGGGAGGTCTCTTTCCCTGTTACCAATTTTGAGGGAAAAAATGAGATAAAGAAGAAGGTTTTTGAAAACAGGGGGGGAAATGGGGAAAAGGAGGAAAGGGGGAGAGAGTACGAACCCAGAAATATTAAACTGATTTTCAAACTTATTAAAAGTTATTATTTAATTGTATTTAACTTTATTAAAATTTAGCATCAGGATTCCGTTATCTAAGTTCGTAAACTTACTTACCAATCGTAGTGCAATTGAGGGCCTGGATCGAAGAACCGGTTATAACCTTGGTTATAACTTTCTGGCGCCTAAAGAGTGGGGGGTCCCCTGAACGTCGTTTGAATTCAAGGGGTCAGGGGTCGCTTCACTTTGAGCGCCAGAAAGTTATAACCGGTTCTTTGACCCAGGCCCTCAATTGCATAATGTCTTTTATAGATGGGAAAAAAATGCAGATTAGGAAAATGAACTGGATTAGTATCCTTCACTCTGAGCCACTATAAATCATAATCTGATGTAATGCTAGTGGTCGTTCTGTCGAATTGAAGTCATATGCACTTAGGCAAATCCAGTTTCTGAGACCGGGCATGAAGTCATTATATTGTAAGTAGAGAAAGCCATATTGAATAGTATCAATAGAGTCTTACCCTGGTTGAAAGACAAAGAGATTAGTACAGCCCTGGGGGTAAGTTGAGGAAGGGAATTGCTGAATCCTGTTGCACGTTTCTTGACCCTGGACGTTCGATTCTCTGCTGTCTGATTCCTATCACTTATCTTCGCTAATAGGTAAAAGGAAATGTACAACACAGATTCCTTTCAAGAGGCTCGGTACTGGCGCCTGCCTGTTCGTAATCACAGGTTGCGTACACAGTAGTAGATCATAAAGCGAAATTTTATGTTGTTTTCTTTACCTGCTTATTCTCTCATACACATTATACCTATTTCTACAGAAAATGAAAATTTTCTATCAATTTCTTTAATTCCATTGTATTTTAATATTTTACTAGCAGCAAATGCATGTTCACGTTTATGGATTTTAATTTCCTGAGATTGAAAATATCAATATTTTTTTAATCCATTATTGAGCACATTTTGAAGTATTGTGTCTTTAAAACTTTTCAAACCATGAATGGAAATCAAACAATGAAAATCATTTTGAATTGAAAGCGCTTGAAATTTAAAAAATATAGGAGTATGTTAAACGATTTTAAATTAAAAATGTTCCAAATCAAACAATTTTAGATTATGTTAAATTTAAGGTGAAAGGTTAATGTTTCGAAGGGAATCAAAAGGAATTGAACTTGTATGATTTTTAAATAAAAGAAATTAAAATGGAATAATTTGAAATTATTTTGAACTTGTAACATTTTTAAATAAAAGCGATTAAAATTTAATAATTTTGAATAATTTTATTTATTTTTAGCATATTTTAATGAAAGTTTTTTTATTTATATTGAACTATTTTTAATTAAAAACTTTCTCAATCAAAGAATGTTACTAAAGTCAATGTTTCGAATGAAATGAAAATGAATTGAACTTGTATCATTTCTCAATAAAAGCGATTAAAATTGAATGATTTGAAGTCATTTCGCTTATTTTCAGTAGGTAATGTTAATACTAAGGCTAATGTTTCGAACAAAATAAAAAGGAGTTGAACCCGTATAATTTCTAGATAAAAGCAATTGATATTAAATTATTGAGAATTATTTTAACTTGGTACTTTGTACTATGTACTTTTCGTACATTTGAATGAAAGTTTGTTTACAAAAACATATATTGAACAATTTTGAATTGAGAACGTTTTAAATCGAACAATGTTAGATTACCTTCAAATTTTTAAAAAGGCTAATGTTTCGAATGAAATGAAAAATAATTGAACTTCCATAATTTCTAAATGAAATCGATTAAAATTGAATCATTTGAAATTATTTTGAACCTGTATCATTTCTAAAATGAAGCAATTGAAATTTACGCATTAAAAAATTTTTTTTCTTCTTAGCACCTTTCAATAAAAACTTATTTTTCAAGTATTCGAGATTGAAAAATTTGACATTAGAAGCTCTCAAAATCGAAATATTTCAGACTGAAGTAATGAAAATTGGACAATTTCATTGAAAAGGAGTATAAATTATATATATAATTCATAATTCAAAGTGTTAAAAATTGAGCAGTTTTATTTTGAATTGAAGAATAACGAAAATCAACAGTTTCAGACTAAAATGTTGAAAACAGGACAATTTCAAAACATTAAAAATGGACTATTTTCAGGAGATGAAAACAAAATTAAAGATTTCATAGCTTATGAAATTCTAGAATTTTGAGTTTTTATTACATCAACAAATTTGAATTTAACATTAAAGTTGATTGGACAAATTTTTCTAAAGAAATAAATTCACCGTTCAAAATGGAAGAATTTTTAATCATGAACCTTTTGGATTTAATTATTCCAAAAAAGGTTCAAAACAAAAAGTAATTTTAAATAGGAAACTTTAAAAATGAAAAAGTTTCCACTACGAAACGTTCAAAATTAAACGAATCCGAATTTCGTTTAAGACTGAAAAAATCTTTAATCACCAAGAATTATGATATTAAAACTTTTTTATACTCAAACCCTTAAAAATTTCTATTATATTAAGTAGTAAACTTGAAACTTATGGAAGCGAAAAATTGGAAACGTAGAGTTTAACATGAAAATTGAGAACTCTAAAATTATATCAATTGAAAATTAAAGAATGTATTGTATTATTGAAATATCAATTTCAGATATTTCATGTTTGATTGTGTTTTAATTTTGAACGAAACAATTTTCTACTTTTTAATTTCGAACTGTTTAATTTTCAACGCTCCATTTAGTATTATTATTAATTCTTTAAATTATCCAATCAAATATTTTTAAAATGGTTAATGATTCACTTTTTTTTAAATCTCGAACCAAAAGTCGGACAAGTTTGAAGTATTACATTGAAAATAAGAAATAAGAAAATAATACAAAACTAAATTATTATATATGATTCTAAGCTCCGAAAATCCACAATTTTATTCTTTCAATTCGAAACTGTTTTTTTTTAAGGTGAGTTTGAAATTAACAATATTTTGGAATACTTTAAAAGTCATTCAATTTTCATTGTTTTGAATTTATTTTGGATGCATATAATTCAAATTGTTCAATCATAAATCTTTTAAACTGAAAATTTTGCAACAATTGTGTACGTTTAACATTTAAACCAAAGAATTTATAATATTTATATCTGATATTATTATCAGATTTGTAACTGTCTAAAATTGAAACCAAACAATTTGAAATCCATAATTATTAAATTTGTAACTGACTTCGAAGATTTCAGTATGAAATTTCAGAAGATTTAATAGTGCAATGTACTAATATTTGTAATATTTGAATTCGAAACTGCAATAATGTGAAATTTGAAATTGGGTTTTGCATTCAAAACTATAATTTTAAATTTAAATAATAGAAATTTAAAGGTTGATCAATATATTAATAATAATGGTAAGTATCATATATCATGTAGTATCAAGTGACATTCGAAGTGACTAGATAAGATTTTTTTCCTAAAAAATGTGATTTATGTAAAAAAATCATTGTCATTTTCACCTTTAAAATAGAAGAATTTTGAATATTCAAAGTTTAATCATTCTGCAAACTTTAAAAATATTAGGCTTTCTAATTGAAAACTTTGAAAACAATTAAATTCAAACTTGAAGCGTTCAAGTTGCGCATTACGATTTCTAAAATTCAGTAGCCTTAATCTGAAGTGTAAAATTAATAATTTGAAAATCAGTAATAAATTATTTCCATGCCGGAAGACAAGAAACACATAAAAAGCGAGCAGAAGTATAGGGATTTCAATATGGACAAAATGAATTAATAATTTTTTGAAGATTATTATTATTGATAACATTAGATGGCTTATCACATTTTTGTTTTAATAAAATTTCTTCTCTTAAGTAAGGAATTCTATCACTAATCATATTCAAATTATCAGGATGTGAAACTGTCAATAATTTTCTGAGTTAATAAGTGATTTACGACTACATGTATCATATGATTAGAGGTAATATTTATTCATCATGGAGTAATTGTTGATGAACTTTCTTTGTTGTAGATGCGGAAATTAAGGGAGAGCGAGAGAAACCATCACATTCGATTGGCGCCACGGATAGAAGAGAAAATTCCGAACGGTGATCATGCGGTGAGTAAAATTAACATGAAATTATGTTGCAATTGGAATTGAAATCGTGAATTTTTGTGCAATATCAATCTTAAACATTCATTTGGTTTAAATTGAAGTTTTGCATTCAAAATTTTGCCTGAAGCGTTTTCAAATTTAAATATTTCACTTTTCATTTCCAAATTGAAACCTATAGTATGGAATAATTCAACTTTTGGCGTTCAATTAAGCATTTAGACTTTAAAAAAATACTATTCGACAATTAATGAAAAAACTGTTGACATGAACATAATTAAACAAATGCAAACTGAAAATGGATAATTTTTTATTGAAAGCATTTTAAGTTTATTTTCCCCCAAATGAATTTAAACAATTTTCTTTCTTCTAATAAAAATATTGATTAATTGTTTAATCTAAAATTGCACTATGTATTTTTTTTTAATTGTACGTGAAAGTAAGGCTTATGAATCTAAGCATGAGTGTGCTTGCTGGAAACATGGAATTGTTTAAAGCTTCTTGTTCAGTCACCGAAGTTAAGCAGCGGGTATACTTGGGTATACTCGGATGTGGATCGTCGCACTATAAAAAATATCGAACTGCACCAAGCCCCCGGTTTAAAAACAGTGTCAGGAGTAGCCTGCAAATATAGCCTTGACCGTAATTCGGGGGAATCCAAACGTAAACAGCCAGGGCCGTGTGAACCATTTATGTTGGATTTTTCTCCACAGTAAAAAATATTTGTTTAATTTCCTCCACTTTGTTATCTTATACATATAATAATTCAAACTTTAGAAAGACTACAATGTCAGCAATCCGTTACACGTAAAAATATTATTCCAGCTTACTTATGGTACGTTAAACGTTTGCGGCCTCTGTCTCTCGCTCTCTTAAACCATTTCATCAAAGCAGCCTCCAAAACCATATTATTACTTTTTTTGACGTTTTTTTGTTCTGGTATTCATAATTTTTAACCTTGTTGATCCAATCAGCTTCGCGAGCTAACTGCTTTCACTTGGCCTGCAAGCTCTGATTTATCTTTGAACCGCAAAAGCTGTCTTTTTTTCCTTTGGCATTTTTACAAATCGTAACACAACCGAAATCGAGACACCTCGCTAAACACTAAAAAGAAACTGACGCATTTTTTGACCGCTGACGCACTTATCCGCTGAGGGTACTGCCCGCTTTTATCGCTCCGCTACTGGTTGTGACGCATGATGGTCAAACTTCCCTCGACCCCGCGAGCTGCGAAACTGCTTGGGCCAGCAGTTCTAGGAATTCCTAAGCCGCGGGATTCTAAACCGAGGGTTTGGTGTATTCACACTAATTGTTAGCTTGAAGGCGTCGACCTTTTCTGAATTCCCTTGAATACTTTTAAATCAGCAATGTTGAAATCTGAAGAGTTTCAATTAGAAACGTTCAATATTTTTAAAATTACCTTTAGAGAGTTCAGAATTGATCAAATTTGAAAAAAAGCAAGAAATTTGAAACATTTTCAATTGAAAACATGCTTAATGGAATAATTAAAATTTGTCATTCTTAAAAATTAAATAATTAATTAAAAATTCACCTATTTTAACTTTCATGAGTATAGAATTGCACAAATTAAAATTTGCTATTTTCAAGACTGGCAAATTCAAAATATGTAGATTACAGAATCAAGAAAATAAACTATCTAATTGCAAGCATTTAAAGCAAACCAAAAATTGAATTATTTATCATCGACAAATTTTTATAGTTAAAAGTTAAGTAACAAGAGCATATAAAAATGAAACATAAGACTGCAGAATGAAAAATTTGAAATGGTAATGATATAAAACTTTTTTTAATTCCATTTAAGTATGTATTAAGTATAAAGTAAAGAGTCTAGCCTGCATAAAAATTATACTTCTAATGATAAATTTCTATTTTGTCTTGTTATGAAAAGCAGAATTGAGGCTATTGGTGGAAGAAGGGCCTTTTTCTATCAATGGGTTAAATCGAATTTTCTGATGGTATTCTAATATTTAAAATAAGTAATAACAATTTAAAAATTATAAGATTATCAAAAATTAAAAAGTATTACAAAAATCGTAAAAATAGGCTTTAAATTAATTTTTCGAAGATGTGAATTTGAAATTTGTACGAATTGAATAATGAAAATTAACTCGAAAGAACGAAAATGATTCAAACAAAGTTATTGTAAAAACTTACATTTTTTGCAGTGTCATTTTTTATATTTTTTTTAACCGAATCGTGTACAAACAATATTTGAATTCAATGACTAACGTTATTTGCAAAAAAAAAAATTCACAAATGTAATTTTAAAAACAGTTAGCGGAGATGTAACCCTAATTTGATTGAAAAAAAAAGAAATTCGTTGTTTGCATTACTTTTCATTAAGTTAAGCTCAAAGGAAAAATTTTAATTGAATTTTCTTAATGAATGGATTCAATTTTTAAACTCTCTAAAATAATACTAATAGTAATAAGCTGTACATTTTCAATAGCACAAAAATGTACGTAAAACTTCAAGTCTTCACTAAAAATTAAGCCACTATATGGTACAACGAGATATAAAATTTGCTGTTCTCGGCCCAACGGCCTTTCATCGCTTTTCTAAATTCAAAAAATATTTTTGCGATTTTAGTTTTACATTATTGTATTTAATATTATTTGATTGAATTTTTTCAAACCGTATCATAGTCAGAGAGTTAAGCTATTCTCAAAGCTTACAAATCCACCCCCATGTAGTACGACGGCCCCCATCCGATTATAAACGAGCCAAGCGCTGCTTAACTTTAGTGATCAAACAAGAAGCCTCAAACAATGCAATAGGTCCAAGCGGACACGGAGCAATTTAGTGTGATCCAAATTTATACCTGCTACAAATCTATGTTTTATTTTTTGTGAATGACCCCCCCCCCCTCAATTTGTTCGTTATCTGGAAAAAAATATTCCCTATTTTTTTCAAATGCTGTCGATTTTAAACTGTGCCCCCGGGCCCTTAAAGTTAACATGAGATTTTGAATGAGAAAAGCCCAGCTTTCAAAAAAAGAAGTACTTGTTATTAATTTTTTGTAAATTAAATTTTAATTACTTTTTAAGAAATGTTCAAGAAATGTTTTCCACCCAATAACTTTTTTTGCTGGGCCCCCCCCCCCCCGTCTCTTATATTGTGCCTGGAAAAAGCCCCCAACAATACAAAATAGCATTTTTATTTAAAATTCATTCTAAAGACAGTATTTTTTTATTTTTCCAACATGAATTATTTTCATTCGATAAGTGACAAGTTTCCAAGTTCACTTTCTACCAAACAGTTGAATTTCCAACTTATAAAGGATAAATTTCTCACAAAAAATGAAATAGTGCAATTCTTAGATGAAATAATTAATTTCGAATAAAACAAAATTGAATTTTCAATAAAAAAGTTTAACTTTAAACCACAGTGGTGAATCTTGAAAATATATGAATTTTTAAGAAGCTAGATCAACTTTCAACCAAGTAGTTCAATTTCCAACTAAGAAGGATGTATTTTTAGCCATATAGTTGAATTTTAAACAATAACAAAATAATTTTTCAAGCAAGAAGATTAATGTTCTACAAAAAAAGCACAAAGTTTCAACAAAATACATGAAGTTTCAACAAAATTGTTGAATTTTAAGCCAAAAAGAAGAATTGTCTACAACACGGTTGAATTTTCAAGCCCAAAACATGATTTAAAAAAAAAAGTTAATTTTCTACAAAAAAGTCGAATTTTCAAAAAAATATTTTAATTTTCAACCAAATAGTTGAATTTAAACCACAAATATGATTGTAAACAAAAAATATAATTTTCAACCAACAAGTTTAATTTTCCATGAATTTTTTACCAAGAAGATTAGCTGTTGACCAAAAGGGACGAATTATCAACAAAATATATGAATTTTGAACTATAAAAGAATAATTTTCAATGAAAATATATCAATTTTCAACTAAAACTAGAGTAGTTACATCGTTAATTGAGAAAAAATTAATTTTTAACAAAAAAAAAACCAATTTTCTAAAAAATAAATACATTTTCAAGCAGTGAGATGAATTTTCAACTGAAATTATGAATCTCAAAAAAAGAGTTCAACCCAAAAGTTCAGCCCAGAAGATTAATTCTCTAAAAAATGAATAGTTAAATTTTCTATCAATTAGATTGAATTTTTAACAAAATAGTTGGATTTTCAACAAAATAATAAAATCTTCAATCAAATACTAGAATTTTTAACCAAACGAGATGAATTCCGAACTGAGCAATATAATAGTAGACTTTTCAACCAAAAGTAGTTGATTCTTCTTGTTGGGTTCTATCGAGTTAGTTCGCATTTAAGCGAAAAACGAGAAAAGGGGGAGAAAGAGTAAAAAAAAATCGCGTGCGTCCTAAACTATGACCCAAGACAGATTTATGTGTAAACATCGTCGGTAAACGTTGACTGAAATTGAAATCGTACATAAAGCAAATAATAACGCACGCAGATGTGGGAGTATAAAAATTTATTTTCTCTTATATATAATGTCGTGCAAAAGGTTCTGGACAGTTATTTTCCAATAGGATAATAATCCTAATCTAACAATGTAACAATAACCCTACTTTAATAATAATAAACTGTAGATTTTCTCTCTATTGACATATCCGGCATATTTTTCCGGATTTGAATGAACAAATAATTATTGTTTGAATAATAAAAACTTATTTACAAAATACTTGGAAACTCGTCCCTTATTAATTAAAAATAATTCTTGTAAAGAAAATCCGAAGGACACCGGTTTTAGTATGAATTTAATAGAGAACTGCTATTTTGCATTTTTTGGGGTCACTTTCTAAGCATAATAACAATTCACAAAAATTTTATAACAAGTAGCTCTTTTCCCCATTTTTTTCTAAATCAAGCTTTTCCCTTTTAAAACCCCATGTTAATTTCAGAGGCTCGGTGGTACGGGTTAACTTCGACAAAAAAAAAAAAAAAACAAGAAAAATGTTAAGTTGATAAACTGTAAATATAAATTAAGTATTTATTACATTCTCATTCTAATGAGAAGGTATTGGTTTTATGTAAAATTTGACTTGGTCGGTTTTCATCAAATCTCCACGTTTTGAGACCCCCTGAGCCAGAAAAAAAGGTTTTTACCAAGGTGTCTGTCAGTCTGTCTGTCTGTCTGTCTGTCTGTAGGCACGATAACTTTCGAAAAAATAATCAGATTGGGTTGTGCTTTGGCACACTTTTTTAGGGCCTAAAAAGAAAGAACAAGTTCGTTAACCAGCTATTTCGGATGAAATTTCAAAAAGTGAGCACATTTTGAAAATTTTTGAGAACACTTTTTTTGAAGATTTGGAAATTCTATGGACGGTTGTTAGTAGTAAGCAAAAAGAGGAAAAAAATATCCTAATGACTTTTTCAGATAAAAAAAAATTACCAGAGTTATAGCATTTTCAAAATTCCAAAAAACAAACGAAAATGAACATTTTAAGCCGAAAAACGCACGTTATGAAAAAAAGTCAAGAGAAGAAAAACGTTGATTTTTGAACACCTTACAATATTTTCATAATAACTTTTTGAATTTTTCAAAAAATAAAAAATTTAAATTCTGATCGCACAACAAAATAATGAGAAATCAAAAATTCCATTTTGCTGTGAAACTATGCAAGATATGACAAAAGATGACTGGACCAAAATTATGCACCTAAAAAAGATCTACAAATTTGTTATTATTCACTTTTTGATATGATGCATAGTTTTTGTTTTATTCATAAAAAACAGCATTGAAAATAGAAAAAATAAATTTTTAGACGAATAAC
>CAKNXH010001630.1:346633-390331 GCA_932178445.1 Andricus quercusramuli
AACATAACATAAACATAACATAAACATAACATAAACATAACATAAACTGATAACATCATTTCATTTCTTCAAATCATGAAAACTTTTTTTTTAGAATCCTGATTTTTGACACGACAACTACCTTAAGAGGTCATAACTTCTGCACTATTTACGCTCGAATATATTTTTTCAATCGTTGGGAAATGTGTGGCCTTTCTCTTTGCTAGCTTCTGCGTGAAATGCACTAGAAAGATAGAATTTAAAAAAAACTTACGTCTTTCACACATGTTCCAAAATCTGAAGGACGCTTTAATATACGATATAAGACACTTTGTAAACCAACCAGCTTCTCATCATCGTTTTGGCATAAATAAACGTATATTTTTTTAATATGCAAGTACATACGTTTCGGTATGTTAAATCTTTCTGTAATTATGAATACCGCAAAAGGTAAAGTTGTCTGAAAACTGGACACCTAGCGTTTTGGAAATGTGCTTTTCATTTGTCGAATCGAGGTTCTCTAGAGAAAATACAAATTTCTGGTAATATAGTTTTTTCATTCCTGCATAATTGATGAATGATATTGATTTATTTTTATTTAATTCAGGAGAAGGAGCGTAAGTTGGACCAGTTGCTGAATAAAAAAAGAAAGGAGGAATTTTACAAGCAATGGTTGGAGCTGGAGCCTGTGGCAGAAGTTGATGATGAGGAGGAGAACGAAGAAGGTGACAGCGCCCTTTCGAGTGCACCTTCATCACTTTCACCCCAACCTGGAGGGTGTGGCCAGTGGCAGGCAAATGGTGTCACGAGAGAAGCGTACGAATCCGTTCTTTTTGAGGTCGAAGAACTCCAAACCAAATTACTGGAGGAACAACGGGAATTAACACATGCCAAGAGCCAAGTTCGCGAGTTGGAAAAGGCCCTTTTACAAGAGGTATAATTTGGCATTTTTAAGATTTCAATCATTTTCCCGTCCGATATTTAATTTTTGCAACACACGTATGGAAATAGCAACATTCCGTGGCTGTACAGTGTGCGCGAATTGCCAGATTCCTCTACTGTGATATTAGCGTGCGGAAATACGATATTTCTGCACGCTGATCTCGCAGTACAGGAATCTGGCACTTCGCGCATATTTTAGAGATATAGAACAGGGTGACCATAGGTCAGGAAAAGTATTAAAATCAGGGAAAGTTAGCGATTGAGAACAAAACTCTTGCAAAAAATGGAAATTTTCCATAAGAGGCACTTTAAATAACTGTCAAAAATAATAAATTTCAAATTTTCAATTTGAAATTGTTTTCTTTAGTTAATAAAAAATTTCATATTCGAAATGATACAAAATAAAGATTTTGGTCTTTGAATATTAATGGTCACGTGAAATGAAAAATTTGTCAGGGGAATATTAGGGAATTTTTAAAATAAAGTTTTTCAAGGCTGTGAAATATTATAATTTTCAGTAATTCATTTGTTAAAAATTTCATTAATTGGTTGAAAATTCAACAGTTTTGTTAAAAATAATCCTTTTTGGGTAAAAATCTCACTGTTTTGTTGAAAGCTCGTCTTTATGGTTTAAAAATTCACCTTTTTTAAGAAAATTATATTTTTGTTAGAAATTTATATATTTGTTTTAAACATTTAACTGAAATCTTCCCTGGTTAAAAATTCAACTGTTTTTATTTGAAATCAAAACATTTTTTGGTTACAATATGTACTATTATATTATGTCTTAAAAATTAATCTTTTCTGGTTGAAAATAGATCGACTTACATAGTTGAAGGTTGAACCACTTTGTGAAAACATAATTTTTTATTGCAGATTCATCATTTCAGTTGAAAATCCATTTGTGTTGTGGGAAAATTAATAATTTTGTTGAAAATTTGTTTTCTTTTTGCCTAAAATTAATTTTTCAACTAAAAATGTAAGTTTTCGATTTTTGATTGAAAATTGATCTTTTGTAGTTGAAAACTCGTCCTTTTTGATATAAAACGAATCTGCTTGGTTTGAAATTTCTTCTTTTTTTCGATAGACTTTTTTTTTCTTTTTTGACTGAAAAATTTGTATTGTTGAGAATTGGCTTTTTTGGTGTAAAAATTCATTATTTTAATCGAAAATTCATCTTTTTGTTTGAAAATTTCACTATTTTGTTGGAAATTAATTTCTGTCAATGAAAATTCACCTTTTCAATTTTTGGTTGAAATGTATCTTTTTTAGTTAAAGATTCAACAAGATGGTTGCAAATTGAATTATTTTTCTTAAAGATTGAACTCTTTAGTTGCAAATTTGACTATTTAACTATTGGAAGTCAAAGTCAAATATCTTCTAAAAAAAGTCGTCTTTTTGGCTTGAAAATTTAACTATTCAATTGAAATGCAACTGTTTTTGGTTGATTATTCTTTTTTACTACAAGTTTAACTATTTGGTTCGAATATCATCTTTGTAGGTTGAAATTTCAACTATTTTGTTAATAATTTAACTATCTTGTTGAAATTTTCTCTCTTTTGACTCCAAGTTCAGTTATTTGATTGTAAATGAAACTGTTTGGATACAAACAAAATTTATTGAAAATTCGACTATTTGGTTGAAAATTCATCTTTCTTGTTTGAAAATTACCTTTTTTGTTGAAAACATATCTTTTCGGTTGAAAATTGGACTGTTTTGTTGAAAATAAATTTTTTCCACTGAAAATTTAACTTTTCAATTTTATCTTGAAACTGAACTTTTTCAAATAAAAATTTAAAAATTTGGTTTCAAATTTTATTATTTTGTTAAAAATTTAACTCTTTGGTCGAAACTTCAACTATTTTGTTGAAAATTGTTTTTTTTTATACATCAACTGTTATATTTGTCGTTCAGAATCCATGTTTTTGTGGAAAATTTAACTATTTGGGTTGAAAATTTAACAGTCTTTTAGAAAAATCGCCTTTTTGGCCTAAAAATTTAACTATTTGTTTTGAAAGTTCAACTATTTGGTTAAAAGTTGAACTATTTTGATTAAAATTCGTCTCTTTTGCTATAATGTTCAGTTATTTGGTTTTGTGAATGAAATTGTTTGGTTACAAATTTATTTTTGTTCATGGAAAATTCAACTATTTGGTTGAACATTCATCTTTCTTGATTGAAAATGAACTTTCTTGTGAAAAATTCATCTTTTTGGGTTTGAAAGTTAATTTTTTTCTAAAATATTCGACTTTTTAGCTTTCAAATTGAACTATTTGATTGAAAATTCAACTGTTTTTGATTAAAGTTTATTATTTATTCTCTGAAAATTTGGCTATTCGTTTGAAAATTCATCTTTTCAGGTAGGAAATTCGAATATTTAGTTGAAAATTCAAATATTTAATTAAAACTTTATTTTGTTGAAAATTCAAGTATTTTAATGGAAAATCATCTTTTGTGATCGAAAGTTGAACCGTTTTCTTGAAAACTTGTCCGTTTAGATTGAAAATTTATCTCTTATGTTAGAAAAGCTATCTTCTTTCTTTGAAATAAATAAATTTAAAATGTTTAAGTTTTGATCTAAAATTGTTTTATTCCATTTATAAATGAGTATATCTTGAAAACATGGCACGATTAAAATGCTGGACTTTATATAATAATGATCAGTCTGATGATTTTTAAAATAACGTTTTTCGGCCACTCTGACGGAATATTGTCATTTTCCTAAACTTTTTGCAAAAAATATCGCGTGTTACCCGTGCGATAAGCTATTCCACTTTTCGCACTTGTTACGCAATATGCTATTTCAATCTTATCTTCAGACAAGAGGCAGTCAAAACAGCCGAAGAGCACTGAGCGACAAGCTGCGTGATGCGGAGGAACGCGAATCAAATTTGATCGCAGAGATGTCAGATCTTCGGGAACAAAATGAGCTCCTGGAATTCCGAGTTCTGGAATTGGAGGAATCACCTTTTCAAAGAGAGTCTCCAGATCTGGCAGACAGCGGAATTGTATCACCAGAACCGATTCAACTTTATAAGGTACTAAAAACCATAATAATTGACAGATAGTTGATAATAATAAAAATGAAAAAAGAAGATCTCATTGATTCTCATTACAATTTCGATTAATTTTGATGGTATTAAGTTTGAAATATTTAATTTGGGACACTCTCAAATTAAAAATAATTAAAGCAGGAACATTTTAAAGGCAAGACTTTTAAGTGCTCTTTACTTTTTTTTAATTCTCCAATTTTGCAGGCTTCCATAGTTTGCAGTTGGAAGCTCTGGATTTTAAATAATAAAATGTTAAAAGTCTGAAATTGACTATTGCAAGATTCTACGAACTTCCATTTCAAAGGCTTTTCATTTAAAACTAAATATTAATGCTTTCAATTAATATCCTACAATTTCGAATGTTGTACAATTTTCAAAGATTGAAAACTGAAAAACAAAACTGTTGAATATTTAAATATAAACTTAAAATCTTTTTCCAAAACATTCAATGAAAAATTTTGCTATTTTGAAAGGTTTAAAAAGGAAATTGTGCTGCAATTTTGAATATTTTTATTTGAAGCCATTCGTTTTCGGAAAGTTTCAAATTAAAAATTGTTCAGCTATTAATGCTTGGACGCATGGAATTGTTAAGGTTTCTCGTCCGATTACTGAAGTTAAGAAGCACTTAGCTCACTTCTAGTCGGATGGGGCCGTCTTACTAGATGGGTGTATTTATCAGCTTTTAGGCTGCTTTCACTCCCAAAATAATACAAATTGTAATATGACTTTGATTGTTCCTCTTCATCAATCAAATTTTTATGAACGCTTTATATTTGAAATGGTTTACTTTTCAATGCATTGAATTTAAAATTATTGTACTTTTACAATGTTTCAATAAAAAAATCTTAGTTCCAAGAACTTTCGATTACAAATTATACAATTATGAATATATTATTTTGCAATACTCTCCCATTTGGTAGACCTTAAAATAAAAATTTTAATGAGTTTAATTGCTTTAATTCTCATTTGAAACGCTTTACATTAGGAATTATTGTTCTAATTTGAATGTTTCACTTTCCAATTCACTTTTATATACCTAAAATTTTTTATTTTGTCTTTTAAGGGCTGGAATCTTAAAATTGGAATGATAGTGAAAAACCCTTGTAACTGGGAACGAAAGAAGAAATGAATGGAAATTTTTTCTGAGATTTGAGTGACGAGCTTGATTAGTACTGCCTTTTTATTATTAAAAATAGCACGCGTGTCAAATTACTGAAAAAAATAACAATGATTTGAAATCTTTATTTTCAGGCCTCAACAGTCACTTTATGGCTTGTATAAAAATGATAAATCAAAAGAATTTAAAAATAATTCGATACGAAGAAACTTTAATTTGAACGGACAGGCAGAATAAATTCATCCAAATTTAGTCGCAGTTTAAAATTTCATCACAATGAGTCATCTGTCACTTTACCAAATTTAAGAAAAAAAATCACAAATGCCTCTCTTTACTGTTAGGTTTATGAAAATTTATTTTACATATTATATTACATAATGTTGAATCGTAAATGGTACCGAAAAGGAAGGCATTTATCATGTTCGTCATAAATTTGGTAAAGTGACAGGCGACTCATTTAAAATGTAGATACTGGGATTGAATTCAAGACTGTAGAGTTTTTAAAATTAACGTTTATTGTCTCATACAATATTAAGAATAGGGGACATTGAAGATGTTTGTTTTTTATTCTTACACAGGCTTCTTGTTTAGAAATCACATTTTCATATTCATATAAAAAGATCGATAAGGCAATATTTTACACTTTAAATTTGTGTCAAATTTATAATATAATAATAGAAATAGTCAAAAAATTCGAATATATATTTGTGTATTAATGGTTATATACACTCAGAGAAATGTCCTCGGGTGACAAAAGGATGTATTTTTAAAGTAAATGGAATATGCTTTCAAATTTAAGGTTGAGAGGATTTTCATTATTTTGTCTCAACAGGAATCCTTTTGCAGAAAAAATGTTCCTTATGCAGAGAACTTCACCTAATCTTGCAGCCAAATAATTATGTTTGTGTAAAAAATATATTCTCGTCTTTCAAACCAAAACAGGCAAATGAACGATGCTTTCGTTTCAAGACAACTTTTTCTCTGAGTGTATGATTTCTAGTAATGTCAGCCTCATTACAAGAATATATTTGCCTCAATATTGTTTATCAACATTTAGGGAAGAGTTGCTTTAGAACTTATTTTCTCTCATTCTCCAATTTTGTTCGAATACTGTAGAAAATTATCTCCGAGCAAAATCAGTTAATATATAACCGTGCTTCAAAGACCATGAAGTTTCTATAATTGATTTAAATGGGAAAAAGGGAGCTTTCTGTTAATTTAAGATTTAAACCTGATGATATGTTATAAATAATTCTGTGTTCCAGTATCTTGTTCAGAATTCATTAGGGAATAAGAATAATTCATAACTTCGCAAGTGAAATGATTTTAAGGCACTCTTATGGTTCCCCGAACAATACCCCATAAATGATCAATTTTTTATTTTACCTACTATTCAGGTTTATTAACGCATCTTGAAATTTTACATGATAAATCATCATTAATCGGCAAGATAAAAAATACCCAGTATCATTGTAATTAATTTTTAGTTGCTTTAGCAGTTTCAATTTGTTTCAATATTTGATTTTTTCAGTTAAGTCGCGAAATGAATGTATTATCCAGACGTTATAGGTTTTTAATCATATCTCGGAAAAGTTTCGCTAGATTTTAATATTTTTAGGTACTACTTTGTTTTCTAAGAATACTCGCAAATGTTTAAACAACTTGTTTTCTCAGCTTTATTTTCAAAACGGATTTTTTCCTTTCTACCAATAAAAATACATAAAAAATAAGAATAAAAGTAAATGAACCTGAATATATAAAAATTTGTCGATAATTTGGTAAAAAAATGGTTCCTCTTGCTTTTTCTAGATAAACTATATACTTGAACAAATAGGTATTATTTAAATAATCATTGAATTGTTCAAACCAATTTTTTCGACTGTTATCATTGATAAAAAAAACTCATAACGTTTAAAAAATACATTCATGTCACGACTTACCTGAAGAAATCAAATATTTGAACAAATTAAAATTGTTTGAATAATTGAGTATCAGTTAAAGAATTATACTTGGTACTTTTACATTACCGATTAATGGTGATTTATAAAAACGCAATTTCAAAACGCGTCAGTGAACCTCAATAATACGTCAAATTTGAAATTTTCACCTCTGGGGTATTTTTTGGGGAACCATAAGAGCGTCTTAAAACCATTAAAATATAAGAATTAAAATTCATACCTAATTTTTGACGAATTCTGAACATGATTCTGAAGCGCGGAATTATTCATTCGTAACAATTCGAATAACAAAAACCTGCCTTTATTCCATGTTAAATCAATTAAAAGGTTCATGTAGGGTGGCCGCTGGACCGGGAAATGACCGAGAATTTCTTGAGGGCGGGAAAAACTGCGAAATGGCAGGGAATATATTTTTTGACAGAGAATTTTACCAATTTTTATAAGCAAAATCTGTCGAAGTTCGATTTCAACAGTTTTCAAAATAATGAGTTTAATTTTTATCCTTGCAATTATGATATCGTTCAGTTGACAATGCGTAATTTGAAAATCTTTTACTATACAAATTTTCCATTTTAAATTTCTATTTTCAAGCGTACATTTTTAATTTAAAGAATTTTAAAATGCTTGAAAAAAATTGAAATTTTGAAGACATTTTGATTTGATCAACTGTAAATATAAATAAATTTATTTGACAAAATTTAAGAATTTCTCCATTTTAACGTTAAAAATTAAAATATTTTGACTTCTAATTGAAGAAGTGTCTGAGCTTTGAACTCTACAACTTATAAAAATTAAAAATGCTACATTTTGTAGCTCAAATGCATTCAATCTAGAATTGTTCAATTGAAAAGTGCTAGTGTCTTCCATTTCAAACGGAAACATTTTTAGCTTTAGAGTTCAAATTTCTTAATTTCATTGACCGTGAAAAATGTTTGCAAACCGAGAAAAACTCGGGAAACGACAGGGAATTTTTTTCTTTGATTAAAACGGCCACTCTATTCATGGTCTTTGAGGCACAATTTAAAATGAACCAATTTGGCCCAAAGAAGATTTTTTTTTGCTATTGGAACAAAACTGGAGTCCACTAAGTATAAATAATAACCATCCTAATGGATATGCATATAATGGATGTCTTTAAATTCTCACGTTTTCAGATATCAAATACCAGGGCAAAGACCGTAGCTATTAGTTTAAGCCAATCAAACCGTGACTTTCGCCAATATATGTTATGTTAAGCTCGGATGTATATACGCGTCGGAGGCTATAAAAGTCGGAGATCTTCCTCGTCGTAATATGGTCCCTGCGTTTATGGAAAGTTGCATGACATGAATGTAGATATATGTCCACTTGAAATACCCGATTATATGACTTAATGATCGAGTAATTCCCAGTAATTCCCATGATAAGGCGCACTTTGCTCTTAGCTTTCTGAAATCAACCGCAAGATATTTTTGTCACTTTAAAACGCCGCCAAACCGGTACTTGAATTTTAAGAAGATTAACTGGCGACTTAAAGAACTCTGTGAGGTCATGGTTTGTTTGCATAGATAAAACGGTATTTAACTGCAAAGCAGGGTGGTTAAATGTCTAATAACTAAAAGTGGTTATGCTGATTGGCTTGCAGACTTCTTCTGGGTGAAGTGAATAAAGTATCAAAATTGCATTATTTTTGTTTCAGGACCAATCAAACAAACACAGAGACCGGGCAGTGGCTACAGTGATTCCCTACACCTCAACCTTGACCCAACCAGTATCTCCAGTGCCCCAGAAACCTCCACTGTCGCTACAAGAAAGTGGAATTTTCGAGGAGGAAGAAGAGAACGAAGTGGAGGTGGCAAGTTGTGGTACGCAGACAGAAGCACCGGCTGGTGAACTTCTTCAGGAAGTGCAACGATTGCAGGAGCTTCGGGCGCGAATCCAAGAACGAGCGGTGAAGGTTCCTGTTTCTGTGACTGACACGAAAACCTGTTCCTCTCCTGAGGTCAACGAGGCCGTGGACATCGCTCAACTTGGAGCCTGTCAGGAGAGAATACGTGACCTGGAAGAAAGGCTCAGTGCGTATGAAGAAACTGAGGAGAAGTTTCTTCAAGAAAGACAGCTTTCCAAACAACGTGATGAGGAACTACTCGACGAAAATTACAAACTCACTGAAAAAATTTACTGGCTGGAGAACGAACTACGAAATGTGAAGGAGGTGCCGAAGGAGATGAAGAACGTCGAAACAATGACGGAAAGAAAATCTTTCGTTGATTTCGCTTCACAGTGCGATGATATTGAGGAAAGAGAAACACAAAGAGCTGAGAGAGAATCATCTGGTAAAGGAGATTCAATTGATGGATCTTGTGAAAGAATCGATCAAGATTCTGCTGAGATTTCCGAATCTTCTAGTTCTTCTGATTCCTTTAAATCTTCCGATTCTTTTAAGTCTCCTACTTCTGCAGATATTCGTTGTTCAGATTGCAGCAACCTTTTGAAAGATTTTGAGACAAGAATGGAACAGCTTGGGAAAACAGAATATTTTTTGAGAGAACAGATAACTGTTTTAGAGCGGAGAGAACATGCATTCATTGAAACACTAAAACAAGCGGATAGCACTTGGTCGAGTATGGAGATGGATTACAAGAGAAAGTATGACGAGATGCAAGAACGTCTAAAAGCGCAGACAGAGCTGAATCGTGTCTTCTTTGAACACTTCTCTGCTTCAAATAAAATTAATTCAGGTGTTTTAACTGAAAGCGAATGCATCGATAAGGTTGTACAAAGATTGAGTGGTGTCTCCTATCCGATGGATGTTGTTGACGGGATTGAGAAGATGGAGGTTGAGGAAGAAGATAGAAGAAAGGAGAATAATGAGGCTGCTGGAGATAAGACTGAAGTCATGAAGACTGTTCAAATCGTTGATGACAAAGAGTTTAGGTGTCCGGCTATGATTGAAGATCCATCTATTGTGAATGAGTCATCAACTGGGGTTAGTTGTGAAAGATTGTATTTTGTATTTGTATTCGAGGAGGTGACAAGCAAAAGCGCACAACTCCCAAAATGGAGAAAATTGAGTTAGAATTATTTTTTTGATCTTTTCTATCAATTATATCACTTGGAATAGTGAAAATCAAGCTAAGCATCATCACAGGTCCCTGTTCTAACTCAATTTTCCCCATTTTGTGACTTGTGCGCTTTTGCTTGTCACCTCCTCATTTGTATTTCAGAATCTTTAACAAATGAATTTCTTTGGACAGGGCAACTTTTCTCGAAGTTCTGCGACTAAGGAGGCCACAGAAGCTAAGGAAGATGAAGAAATGGAGAAGAAATCGTTGGTTCTGAGAACCGTGGTAGAAACCGATGGCCCGGTTTCGCAGATCAGCTTAGTTCCTGAAGATGAAGAGCGATACGAGGATCAGGCAGAAGCTCTCATAACCATAGACGAAACAGAATCTGAAAAGAAGGTTAGACACAGGTGGAATAGTAAAGAGCAGGAGGGTTGGGCGATGAGAACTTGGAATACAAATAAGAAAAGGGTCGGCAGCTTTGGGCGGAACAACCTCGGTATTCGAAATCGGCGACTAATTTTGTATCAGGAAATTTGTGTATAGTCATTTTTCTTAGTCGTAAGAGTCAGCGTAAGAGAGCTACTGGAAGCAGGGCCTGTCATTATTCGAAAAACATCTCTGTCAACTTTATGCAGTTGGCTCTTCAGATAATTTACAAGAGACTTGATATTTTACGAGAGCTGATATTTTACGTAATAGTATGGACAAAAGAATGAGGACAGTACTAAACTAATGTAACTGTTTCGGAAGTTGTAAAGCATGCAGATGAAAACGCCGAGTCATAAGAGCGAAACTGGAAGCTCAACTTCGAAGAGACTTTCGTGGGATGGACAACGAGAGACTGAGTGAACGTGCTTCTTGATGTGTAATCATTCTTGAAACCCTGGCTTGTCAGCTGATTCGAATCTGGCCAAAGGTCAGTTTGTGAAGTAGTCCCTAGTTGCCAACCCTCAGCTGCTATGTTAAAAATCGCTCATCTACCAAGCAACGTCCGTTTCTTCAAGATCTCTCGCAATTCCGTTAAGGGTCAAAGTTTCAGCTTCACAGAAAAAATTGAGCTCAAGTTGACCCAAAGCTTATCAAGCTTAATTGAGTCAACTTGAATTCGAGTTATTTCTGTGTTCTAATCTCACACGTATCATGTTGTATTTCCTCTTCGAACACTTTGGAGTGTTTTGTCGATCTAATATGCTACTATGATTGACTCAGTAATTTCAATATGCCTTCTTAAAGCTGAACTAGTTCACCGAGTAGAGTAATGAAGTAGATCTATCAGCATCTCCTTTTTACTTACTTCATGAAGTAATTTTGTGCTCCTAGTGTGAAGAACATCTGCTTGTAGCGAGCTTAAAATCTGGTGGTGGTGCCTTTCCTTCCTGGGAAATTGATCTTTTTTCAGCTTTGGAACTTTCGAACATTATCCCCTTATAAAAAAAAAATTAGAGCGAAGACTTGTAAAGGAATGTAACCCAGATTTGATGATTCCAAAGGGGACCATTAACTAATAACTGTACCTGAAAATTTTTATATTTTGTACTTGAATATACTAACTGCCAGCAGATCTAATAAGTTGTAATCTGATAATGCTATTGGGGATAGTCTCTTTTTCTATACAATTCTAAACAGCCACTTTATTTCAATAAATTTTTGTATTTAGTTCGCAGGTGAAAATTTCGTTGAATATCCTCTGATTTCAAAGAAATTTCTTTTCCAGTGAGCAAACACAGAAATATTCACTGATTGTAAAATCGTTAAAGAAATTGCAGGGTCTTCTCCGAAGTCAAGTATAACTTCTCTGATAGGTACCTTGAAAATAACATTTTATTTCTCAGTTAATCAAGCTTCATAATAATTCCTTTTCCTCTTAGTTATAAAATTGTTAAAAATTCTCCACTAATGATTATAACGGAAACAGATAATTATAAATAAAAATCGTAACAAATTTTTATTATCAGAGAATGTTCCAAGGAAAGCAATTTTGTAACCGAACCTGATTTTTTCGCAGCAAGTAATCTACTTTCGGTGGAGGTGAAGGGCCAATTTTCTTCCTCGCGGTACCATTTAGTCAAATTGATGGCTTTACAAACGCAGCAAGCTTCACATAATGTCCAACTCGAAAGGAACTGTAGTTCTGAAGCATCCGATGAGGTACGAAACAATCTATGAAAATGAAATTATAATGAAATTAATTTATAAACTCTGCAAGCCTCGGACTCACCGCACTATTGACACTATTGACACTATTTGTCCGCTATTGCAACAATTTCTTAATTTTTCCTTGAAAAATATTTTTGAAATTCTTCGCTAATTGGTTGAAATAATATGTCCTCCATCACAACGAATCACAAAATTCTGAAAAATTGTCTCAGTGGCTGATTCAGGGCCGTCTATAATTTATGTAATTTTTTTTCTGAAATTTTGGATCACATCCGTAATTTTTGCCGCCTACCACCATCTTACGTAATTTTTGTCCACTGAATTTTTTTCTTTAATTTATTTATGGGCCATCCAAAAATAAAATTAGACGATTTGGAAGGGAGGGGGGCTAAAATCTTACAGTTTCTCATTATTCAACAAAGTTGTTTAACTTTCAAACAAATATGTAGTTCAATTTTCAACGAAAAAAGATAAATTCTCAACAAAAAATGTAATAGTTGATATTATCACCAAGAAAATTTTTTTGATATAAATCAAAAACATTTGAATCGCACGAAAAAGGAAGAAATTTCAACAAATCAGTTGTATTTTTGACCAAAATCATGAGCTTTCTATAAAACAGTTGAAATTTCAACCAAATAGTAAATTTTTTAACCAAAAAGATGCATTTTGAACACCGAAGATTAATTCTCTACCAAATATGTCCAATTTTCAACCAAATAGTTTAATTTTCAAAAAAATTATAAATTTTCAACCAAGTAGATTAATTTTCTACCGGAAAATACGATTTTTAAACACAATGCATGAACTGTCATCCAAATAGTTGAAGTTTCTACTGAAAACAGACAAATTTTAAATTCAAAATGGAATAGTTGAGTTTTTATTTTAAAAATTAATTTGTAACTAAAAAAACAAAGTTTCAACCAAATAGATCAATTTCCAACTAGCATGGTGAATTTTCAACCAAAAAAATTAATTTTTAATATAACAGTTAAATCCACAACCAAATTAGATTACTAATTGTTTACCAAACAGTTGCATTTTTAACCCAAGAAGAGGAAATTTTCAGTGGAAAAGAGATGAATTTTTAATAAAAAAGTGAATTTTCAACTAAAGAGATGAATTGTCAACCAAAAAAGATACATTTTCAAACAAAAAGATTAATTTTCTAACGAAAAAAAAAAACGAATTTTCAACAAATTATATACATTTTGAACTAAATAGCTTGAACAATAGATGTCATTTTAATCCAAATTTTATTTGATTAATTTTTAATGAAATAATTAAGTTTTCAGTTTAAAAAATTAATTCTTAATCCGATAAAAATGAATTTTCAACTAAAATTGTAAATTTTTAATCAAAAAAATTATATTTGAAGAAAGTAGTTTATCTTTCAACTAAGGAGATGCATTTTTAACCTAAAACAGATTAATTTTCAACCAAATAGTTCCATTTTCAACCAAATAGTTGCATTTTCAACTAGAACATTAAGATTCTATCAAAAAGACGATTTTTCAACAAAATATATATTCAACCAAATAGTTGAATTTTCTACTGATTTATTGAATTTTCAACCCGAAAATACGATTTTTCTACAAAACATATGACTTTTCTACAAAACATATGAATTTTCTGCAAAACAGTTGAATTTTCAACAAGAAAGTTTTTCAGCCAAAAAGACGAATTTTCATCAAAACATTTGATTTTTCAGCCATAAAACATGAAGTTCTAATAAAATTGTTGAACTTTTAACAAAATAATTTCATTTTTAACCCAAAAAGATTAATTCTTAACCAAAAATTTAACAGCATACGGTCCGCCGTCGGGCCGACATGAAACTTTACGCCCACTACACATACACTGCATCACGCAAGTAAGAATATGGAGGAAATTATCTTTATCTTAAACAAAAATTGAGTCTCCCTTATGCAAAGTATGCTATTTCTTCCTTTCACTTATAATATTTTTGTTTTGGTGTACTTGTAAGTAGACCAAACATCATCTATATGCTTCACATGCTTGTTTTCAACGAGGGTAGAACAAAAAGTATGTGTATCAAGGGCGTACGGCTATTTTGCCTCGTGTGATTGCCGCCCTCGCTTCGCTTGGGCGGCAAGTAGACGCTGATCAAAATAACCTTCTTTACGCCCTTGATACACAATGTACTATTCTTATTGGGTGCTATTCATTCAGTTGACATCCAAGTGGAAAAACGGGAAAAAGAGGGCAAGAGAGAAAAGACTGTGAAGCCTGCGATAAATAAATTTGAATGTTAATAATTTATAGACTAAAGGATAACATTGCATAGAAACATTGCGGCTCATTTTCAACACTTTTAAAATATTAGATTATAAAACTGGAAATGTTGTTTAAAAAATAAAGGTTATTTTCCATTACACACTCTTTTATTTAAGACATTTAAATGTCACTTTTTGAGCTCTGAAGTGAGTCCAAGGCCTGAATCTGATTTAAATTTCCAAAATCAAATGTAAATCGTTTTTTTCAGGACAAAATGGCTGGCGCTGCTTGGTGAGCCCAAGTGACGACCAGAAATGGTACGTCCTACCGCAAAATTCTTAATCACCTCCAAAGTTTCCAGAAAAGAAAAACAAATTCTGGCAATGCATTCATATTAAAGTGCAGCAAATTAGCAGGCCAATCAACTGCCAATTTCAAGTACCTTATTTGTTTCTTTCTATGACTTGTATCTCGATATAGCGTATAAAACATACTCAATAATAGAATCATAAAAGATAGGATAAGAGCGTATTCGACGCTTCGGTGCTTCCAAAAGAGAATCAAACCAGTCGTCTCTCAATTAATGAACCCGGGTGGAAAAGTTATATATTATACAACATGAGGTTAAACCGACCGTAGGGTTCACCTGGGAGTAACTGCCGTCCATGAAAATGACACTGGCTCCCAGTGGAACTATGGAGAATCACACCTATGGCTACGCTTTACGACATGGGTGGCCACAGGGCACGATGAAATCACAACGACAGGTCGGTGAAACCCTCGTGTTTCTTGAGAACACGGAGCGACCCAAGGATAGAGCTGCTATGCTCTCTGCATCCATACAAAGTATAAAAACTCATTTTCATATATCTGTTTAATGTATATGACATAAACTTTATGCATAATTTTTCCACCTTGGAACATTTTGAAATCAGAAACCGATGGCGCTTGGTTTGTTTCCGGAAAAACTCGTAGATTTTCCAAGTTTGTACATACAATGAATTGAGAAGGGTACTCGCGAGAACCAACCTAAACGTATGTAAATGACGAAACTGTGATTTTTAAGATACGAAACTGTTATTTAAGAGAAAGTCCTATTTTCATCGACAATACTTTATATTATCGAATTGTTTGATTTTGTTAGCAGTAACCGGAGCATTACAATGAATAAAAAAAATAGATGGCGATATAAAATGCATGCGTGATAAACGCTTAACTTAGCTCAATATATCACGATTTTATTACGAATCTCTGTTTGCCATTGTTTTCGTAAACCGACTCGGTTGCCAACCTACAGCTTTCTTAAACTTATATATTTTATTGTATCAATTCATCTATATCGATTTTTTCCCCGATATATTTCAAAAATATCCATAGCTACTGGTACAGGTTTGTCATAAATAACTAATACTTTATCCTTCGAGATTAAAAAAAATCTGCCAAGTGTAAGAATCTGTAATACTGCGTATACGACATGAGTTAGGATTTAGTTGATGCCTCTAGTCGATTAATTCGTAATTATTTTAAGCGTCCTTACGATTATAATTATCTTCGACTTTGTATATTGTTATGTAAAGAATGCTAGAAGACGTGGGTGCTTCTGCTTCCAATCATTATATCCAGCTTATCTACTATTAGAAGAAAATAGAATTTATGTTTGTAGTTTTTAATTTAATAAGAAGATCCGATGCTGTATCGAAAGCATGTAATATTTGCGCATATAAATAAAGTATCATCAAAAATATATTTTGCATTCGGAATTATTTTGGTATCACCAGGTTTCACATTTTTCAAATTGAAATTCCCTATTTTTTTTAACATTTGGATGATAGATTTATTATTCTAAATAGTGTCTTCACAAAAAAATCACCACGACCTGAAATATTTTTTTTTCATTCAGAGTAATCCAAGAAAGTATGAAAATATAAAACAAAAAAATTGGAAAAATCTTTTCTAAATATATTTATGTTAGTATAAAATTATAATTTTAGCCTTATTATGATTAGTTTGCATAATTAATTCCGAGTTTTACCCTGAAATAGCAATAGACAGACAAGAAAAAAATCGTGTGGGACAGCCTTTGAAGTGTACTTTGATATAGTACATACTTTACTAAGATACTTTTAGGAGAAATTTATCATTGAAAGGAAAAGTGGAAAATGGGATTTATAGTAGTCAACTTATTGGCAATCACCCTTAACGTACATGAAGTTCTTTAACATTTCACGAGCAATTTGCTTCCCGTTAGCAAATGCTATCCTCATAGAGGAAGCATTAGTTATTTTTTTCAATAATAGACAAACCGAAGTCTTCATTTTGCTTAATTTAAAAATAGAAATTTACAAAAAAATACAAAATAATACAACAAATTTTTAAATACAAAGAGAAATCAGACAAATCAAATTTTGTATTCGAAATTATAATTTTTCGAGCTGGAAAAGAGAAGGGAAAAGTTCTGTCGCACTCTATCCCTTTTTCAGCTTTGTGATTTCTTTACAAAAATGGTCAGAATTACTCTATTTGAAAATTTATAATCAAAAAGTCTTTTCTATTCATGCGTCAAATTTGAATTATGTCGATGAAGAAAGTTTTTCTGTTTGAAACAAATTATTCAAATATTATAAATGAGCATAACTTCCCTACTCTTTAATAAAATGTATTATTATTGTAAGTCAAACGATTTGTTCTCAAGCCAAGGAATCTTTTATATTCTTGCATCAAATTTGAATTATTTTGAAGAAAAAAGTTTTACTATAAAAAAACGTATTTCCAAATATTATGCATTACCATAGCTTCCTTACTGTTCAATAAAATGTACTAATATAATAGGTCAATCGATTTGACTCGAATCAACACATCTTTTTTGTTCTTGCATCAACTTTGAATTATCTTAATGAAAAAAGTTTTACTATAAAAAATTGATTTTCAAAATATATAAATCATAATAACTTGCCTACTCTACTATAAAATGTATTTATATTATAGGGCAATCGATTCGCCTGAACCAAGGAATCTTAAATATTCTTGCATCAACTTTGAATTATGTTGAAGAAAAAAGATTTACTGTAGAAAACCGTATTTCCAACAATTATAAATTACCATAACTTCTTGACTCTTCAATAAAATGTACTAATGTTATAGCTCAATCGACTCGACTCGAATCAACACATCTTTTCTGTTTTTGCATCGACTTTTAATTATGGTAATGAAAAAAGTTTTACTATGAAAAACCGATTTTCAAAATATATAAATTACCATAACTTCCCTACTCATTAATGAAATGTATTAACATTAGAGGTCAATCGATTAGTCTCAAACTTAGGAATCTTTTATATTTTTGCATCAACTTTGAATTATGTGAATGAAAAAAGTTTTGCTATAAAAAACCGATTTTTCAAAAATTATTGAATGCTAAAAAAATGCAATAAATGTTTTTAGAAATCCTTTGGTGAGGAAGCAAAAATTGATAAAATAAGAAATCAAATTCCACCTCAAAGTCCAAAATCCTACTCTGAAAACAAAATTTTCATAAATTGAAAAAAAACTACAAGAACCAAAAACGACCAAGTTTAGACAAGCACACATATATTCACGTAAGAAAACTTTTTTTTAATTTCCAAGCAATTTTTTAATAGTTATAATATGAAATCAAGTACGCGAGAGAAAGAAAAAATGCGCATTTCATTTCAGTGACCAGCGTACTCTGAAAAATGATAAAAATAGTGAAGCAATCGTTTCTTTGACTGTTAATCGCGTAAAAATATTATGAGTCATATAAAATTATTATTTGTAACTAGCAATTAGTAATATACAGATACAAAACAAGAATACTATGATTCCAATTTTAAATTGTATTAATAACAGTAATTTATGGCTTTATTTTGCAGACATTTTTTTTCTTTTTTTCACAGTTTTTATTGATTTTTCATTCTTTTCAATTGCTTGGACTGCTTTAAAACTCTTTCAAATCCTCTCGAATTCTTTTCACATCCTTGAAATCTTCTCAATTCCTCCGAATTCCCAAATATATCTAAATTCATCTAAATTCTCTGTATGATCTGAACTCCTCGAATAATCCTTGAATTCGTGGAATTTCCTACATTTTGAGAATCCCTGGTTATTTAAAGATTACAAAACAATGCAAAAAATTCAGAGGAATTAAAGAAGCTCGATGAATTCAGGGAATTTATAAGATTTTGAAGGAATTCAAGAGATTGAAAGAATGTAATGGATTTTAGGAATTTAGAATATTTAAGGAATTCAGGAAATTTAGAATAATTGAGGAATTCAGAGAATTCCGAATATTCAAAAAATTCAGGAAATTCAAAGATTAATAGGAATTTAGAGAATTTCAGAGCATGCAGGGAATTCAAAGAATTTAGAGAATTGAAGGAATTCAGGGGTCTTAAAGAATTTCAGGAATTTATAATATTGAAAGATGTCAGAGAATTTAAGGAATTCAGAAATTCAGTATATTCCAGAAATTCAGGGAATTAACCAAACTTCTGGGATTACAGAGTATTGAGAGAAATCAAGGAATTTTAGGAATTCAAAAATATACCAAGAGTTCAGGGGATTCAGAGAATTGATAGAATTCAGGAAATTCAGAATATTCAAGGATTTTAGGGAATTCGAAGAATTCAGAGATTTTCAGAGATTCAGAGAATTCAAGGATTTCAGGAAGTTCAGAGGATTTCAGAAGGCTTGGGAATGTCACAAAACTTTAACGATATTTGAAAAAAAAACATATATCGAAAAATATATTTTGTGATCAAAGATCTAGTTATGTTTGCTTTGAAATTATTAGTTATTATAAAGAATTTACTCACACATTTATTAATTTAAAAAAAGCGCGCCATTCACAACTACGCATGCGCAGTGCGATTGAGTGGCGCTAATGAAGAAGATGGAAGAAAATGGTACTTTCATCACTTTCAGTTTCATCAATTGTGTGTTTTTTTTGCAGTTTTTCACGTTTTTATATGATTAAGGTAAGTTCTACTTCATTCCAAAAGCTTATAAGTGACATTTAGTATTTGTTTAATATGTATTTGCATTAAGAACAATAACTATATGCATATCTTTGTGACAAATGTATAATACAATATAGGTTATGTTTTTCTCTCGTCCTGTTGTGTTGTCCCATGCTGATCCCACGTGTCGGATGTATAATTAATAGTAAATAAAAATACTGTTCTTTAAATCTGGGCCCAGAACACGAATAAATATTACATCATATTATTAAACAATCAGAGCCATATTAGGTGTCAAGTCTCTCTAACCACCCTAAAATGTTTGGCCCTTTTTTAATTTTCTTTATTAGCTTTCGAATTATTGATTTCGATTGCAGAGTTGACAGCACGTTTTCTTCTATGATAGAAGAAATAGGCCGCCGTGCCACCCCTAAAAATTTGCCACTAAATATGTTTATAACTAGATTTTTTTCAATTGCAGAGTTGACAAGCAAAAAAATGATTCGAAAAGTGAAAACAGACGTGTTCTGTAATAATAATTGTAAAAAAATTAGGCCGCGCCGTACGTGCCCGCATACATTGCCGCTCTTTTTTAATTTTCTTAGCTAGGTTTTTTTCGATTGCCGCCCCCAAAAATTTGGGGTTGTCATGCTAACCCCCGACAAGTCATTGCGCGGAAACTGTCATTTCGAAAAATATGAAATCCACAAAAAAATGGCAAAAATGCGCAAGATACCTGTAACAAAAATAACGTATTTTACACCTCTACTCCTTTCCAACGTCCCGTGGGAAAGGGGCGCATTGCTGTGATTGGCCACAGAAATAATTTAAATTTTCCACTTATTTTTGCAAACTTTTTGTGAACTACACATTTTTTCCGAATAAGAGATGCCGCGAACGTGACTTGTCACAAATCCGATTTGCCGCATATGTGACTTGTTGCATTTTTGCCAATTTTTTGTACACTTCATGTTTCTCAAAATGAGAGTTGCCGCAACGTGACTTACCGGAAATGTGAGTTGCCGCAATGTCATTTGAGACAATGTGACTTACCACAATAATAATAAAATCCGTAAATCCGGGGGTGGTAAGGTTGGTATGATCCGGATTCAAACATTTACCGCCCTGGGTCGTTGCGAGCGTTGGTTTACCCCCTCCCCCTGCCAGCAAAGTAACGTAAATAAAGTTCATGTCAATACTATATTGAATTCAATATATGTCACTTTAAATTTATAAGATTTTCAGTCGAAAAATATTGTATTTTCGAGAAAATAGTTAAATTTCAACCAAAAAAGATTTTATACGAAAAAAATGAATTTTCAACCTAAAACGACGAATTTTCAACAAAAAATTAATTTTTAATGAAGTATTATTAACCAAATACTTGAACTTTCAACCAAAAATGTTCAACGAAATAGTTGAACTCTTAACTAAATTGTAAAATTTTCGAATCAAAAAGAATTTTATCGATGACAGTTGCGTTTTCAATAAAAAAATGTTAATTTTTGACCAAGAAAGATGAATTTTCAACGAAGAAGAATGACTATCAAAATAGTTAATTTTTCAACCTACAAAGGTGCATATTCAACCAAATGGTTTCTACTAAAAATATATTTTTTGAACCAAAAATGGAATAGTCAAATTATTAGCAAATTTGCAACCAGTTGAATTCAACGAAAAAAGAAAATTTTTTGAGCGAATAGTTGAATCCTCAACCAAAAAAAAAAATGAATTTTCAACAAACATGATAAATTCTTTTGCAAAAAAAAAACGAATTTTGTACTAAATAGTTGAATTTTCAACTTACAAAGGATAAATTTCGAACAGAAAATGGAATAGTTGAATTTTCAGATAAAAAAATTAATTGTCAACCAAAATAGAGGAATTTTTAACCAAGAAGATGAATTTTCAACGAAATAGATCAATTTTCAAAAAAATTGTTGAATTTTTCAGCCCAAAAGACGATCAATGTACAAAACAGTTGACTTTATAACCCGAAAATATGATTTTTCAACAACAAATTTAATTTTCTATGGAATAGTTCAATTGTAATAAAAATAGTTTAAGTTTTTACCAAATAATTTAATTTTTAACCAAAATGTATCAATGTTTAACAAAAAAGTTAATTTTTAACCAAATTGTTGACTTTTTAAGCCAAAAAGATTAATTTTCTACAAAACAGTTCAATTTTCAACCCGAAAATCTTAATTTTGAACTAAAATGATTAATCCTAAAAAGAATTAATTTTGTAAAAAATAGTTTAACTTATACCAAGTAGTTGATTTTTCTATAAAAAAGACGAATTTTCAACAAAATACATGAATTTTTAACCAAATAGTTGAATTTTTAACTAGAAGAGATAAATTTTCAACCAAAAATGGAATAGTTACATTTTTAGTTCAAAAAATTAATTCCCAACGAAGAGATGAACTTTCAGCTGAAATTATGAATCTTCAACAACAAAATTAATTTTTAACAAAGTAGTTCAACTTTCAACTAAGTAGTTGAATTTCTGACCAAAAAAGATGTCTTTTTCGCAAAATAGTTGCAGTTTCAACAAAAGAATTAAATTTTCAAGCAAATAGTAGAATTTGTAATAAAAAAAGATACATTCCGAGCCAAAAATGTAATAGTAGATATCTGGACCAAAATAAATGTACTTTCTTATTGGGTTCTATTAATTCTTCAAAAAAAGGGGAAAATTGGGCAGTAGAGGAAAGAGTGTGAAATCTGAAATACGAAAAGGATTTTCAAACTTATTACGTTATTATTTAACTGTATCCTCCAAATTCATCTTGCCAAACCGTAACCTCCCTCCTAATTGGTAACGTAGTTTATGAACGGCCCCGTATGTAAGTTTCTACTTTTTCACCTTACTATTTTAACAATAATTCTCTTCTTTTGCACAGATAGAAAAAAGTCATGGTGCGTGAAGAGCAGGATTGTAAAATGGAGTTAGCGTCTGAAAAAATTCCAGTGGCTCCGACGAAAAATACAGTTGAGGAACTAGCCAAAGTCGAAGAACCAAACCCTGAAATTCCAAGCAAAAAGCATCGAAAAAAAGAATTGCGTGCAAAAATTCTGAAGCAAATGGAGTTTTACTTTGGAGACGCAAACTTAAGCAAAGATAGATATTTGAGGGAACTCATCGGCGAAGATCCCTGTAAATATAAAAATATGTAATAACAGTGAAATGAGCATTGAATAGAAATGACAGTGAATTTATTTTTTGACCGGGAATTTCCCAAATTTTTGAAGAAAAATCCATTCAATCTCATTATATAATGCAATTTAAAATCAATTTGACTTCATCTTTTTTTCTAGTTCAATTGTGAAGATTTTTAATACTGAAATAATATTCAGTTTACAATGCGCAATTCTAAAATTTTCTGCTTTTAAAAGTTTATATTTTGGGTTTTAATAAGCGTATATTTTCAATTTAATGAATTTTAAAGCGCAGTTTCTAACAGTTGCAAGGAGATTATTAGAGTTGGGATTGGTTTAATCTCACAAGTACTACTGAGAGTCCATTGGATGAATATTGAGTCCCCAAAATATTATTTGCCAATGTGAAAATTCAAGAAAAGAGCTAATCTTGTATTAATAAGAAGTTGAAAAAATTTTATATTCACATAATTTTACATGAAAAATCCGTAAATTTTTTTTTTTTTTTAAAGTAGATTTTTTCGCAAAGATGTTTCCGTTGGCAAATAATTTTGTTTGGAAATTAATCTTCATCCAATTGACTCAGATAGGGAATTTATGAAATTTAAAAAATCTCAACTCTGAACATCTCCTTGTTAAACAATTAAAAACTAAAAGCGTCTGAAATTGAAAATGTTTGATGAAAACTTTTTAGTTGATCAACTGTAAATATAAATTATTTCATCATTTTTCTAATTCAGCTGTACTTCGAATATTAAAAATTGTACCGTAATCAATTTTACAAGACAATTCTGAATTTGTGCAAAATTAAATAATTTCCAATTTTTAACGGTAAAAATAGAACTATTTCAATGAAGTCTTCGTAGTAAAACAAATGTAAACGTCAGATTGCAATTTTATAAGCTACTTTCATTTTTAAAATATTGTAAAATGAATACATTCATAATTAAACGCTTGTATTCCATTTCAAATCCTATTTAAATATGGTTTCAATCTAAAATATTCCATTTTTAAGTTCCTAAATCTGAAATATTTTTATTTAAAAAAAGAACAATTTTCTAATATTCAGAAATATTGAACTGTTCATTTAAAATGAGTAATTATAAACCAAATATTAAAAATTTTACGATTTGAAACTGAATTGTTTGAAAAAGCCTTGAATCGTTAAAATTTAAATCGTTCCATTTTATGTTTGTAAGTTAAAGTGTTGAATTTCGATATATAAATAATAGTTCAAAATTTTAAATGGCCTAAAATTACAATAATTTAACCTCTAATTTAAAAAGTTTTTGTTTGAAGTCATTTGAAATCGTTCAATTTTTAATATTTCTAACTTAAAATTGCCTAAAATGCTATAATTTTGCAATTTAACGGCATTTAATTTATAATTGTTCAATTAAAAATTGAAAAGTGTAAACTATTGAGCATTTGAATTAAAAAAATCTAAATAAAAAATGGTTTAAGCTTCAATTATTGAAGTTTAAAATGCAAAATAGTTTAATTTTTAGTGTTTCAATTTGAAATTCTGTTTTAATTACTTGAATTGAAAAATATTGCAGCTATAAGAGGTCGAACTTTATAATTGCAGTGACGTTGAACTGTTTTTGTAACTCGGGAAATAACCGGGAATTTTTTTCTTCGATTAAAACGGCCACCCTGAATAACTTCGTTTAATACAAAACTTAAAAATGCTGTTTTGTGTTTTAGGGGTGGATCTGAACATATTTATTGAGTTTAAAAAGATCAAAAATTTAACAACTGATGTGAGCAGAATAGCTAAGGCTTTGAAGAAATCGACAATGCTCGAAGTTTCTGAAGATGGTATGAAAGTTCGTCGTACTACTACAATGCAGGAAAAAGAAAATTCTGAAGAATGTACAATCTATGTTCAAAGACTATGTCCAGAAGCTGATCAAGATTGGATTTTAAATAAATTCTCTCAGTACGGTCCAATCGACTATATTTCGATTCCAAGGTACAAAAACAAGACAATTAAGGGTTTTGCCTTTGTGAAGTTCAAGACAGTGGAAGATGCTCAAACTTGCGTTAAGGTATAGTATATTGATTGATTATATTTTTTAAATTTCAAGTATGAGAATCTAACAAATCCCTAAAATGATACTGGATATCAAATGAAATTCGAGATTTAGAATCGTTTAACATTGCTATGATTTGTAACTGTATAGTTTTAAGCATTTTAAATTGTTCCCTGTTTTGAAGGGTTGAAATTTCAACCGTGGTGGCCATAAGTCAGGGAAAACCTGTAAATCAGGGAAATTTCAGGGAATGTTATTGGTCAGGGAAAGCCAGGGGGTTTGAAAAAAGTCTTGCAAAAGAGAATTTCTGTAAGAGGCACTTTAAATAATCGGTGATGTTTAAAATGCTATAATATTAGGTTTCTGGTCTTTGAATATTAATGGTCAGCGCAAATGAAAAATTGGTCAGGGAAAAATTAAAGAATTTGGAAAATAACTTTTGCGGTCGCCCTGATATAATATTCTTGTTAACAACTTAGTTGTCTTGTATTTCTATTCCTTCTTTTTTCCAGTTGCTTCCTCGTGAAGATTATATTTTTAGTTAAAAAATTTATTATTCGGTTGAAAATTCAACAATTTTGTTAAAACGCCATCCTTATTGGTTGAAATTTCTGTTTTGTTGAAAATTCTTCATTTTAGGTTAAAATATTAATTTTTTTTGTAAAAAATTATATTTTTGTTTTAAAAATTCAAATATTTTTTTCCAAATTCGTTTGAACCACTTTGTTAAAATATAACTTTTTTGTTGAAGATTCATCATTTTAATTGAAAATGTATCTCTTTGGCGGAAAATTAAACAATTTTGTTGAAAATTCGTTTTTTTTGTTTAAGATTAATTTTTTAATTGAAAATGTAAGTTTTCCATTTTTTGCTTAAAATTGATCTTTTTTAGTTGAAAATTATTCCTTTTTTATATCAACTAAACTTCTTGGTTTGAAATTTCCTCTTCATTAGTTAAAAATGCAACTCTCTGGCTGAAAGTTAACTTTTTTGTTGATAATTCAACTGTTTTACAGAACATTCTTTTTTTAGCTTTTAGTTTTCGGTTAGAAAATTCATTATACGTAAGTTTTCCATTTTTTGCTGAAAATTGATCTTTTTTAGTTGAAAATTGCTCCTTTTTTATTTAAAACTAATCTTTTTAATTTGAAATTTCTTCTTCCTTAGTTAAAAATGCATCTGTTTGGCTGAAAATCAACTTTTTTGTTGAAAATTCAACTGTTTTACAGAAAATTCGTTTTTAAAAATATAAGATGAACAATTTGGATGATCTTTTTTCTCTTCCTTGACTGAAAAATCTTTATGTGTTAAAAATTCTTCTTTTTGTTTAGAAAATTTATTATTTTAATTGAAAGTTTATTGTTTTTACTGAAAATTTAACTTTCTTATTTCTGGTTGTAAATTAATCTTTTTAGTCGAAAATTCAACTGTTTCGTTGAAAATTCGTTTTTTTTTTTTTTAAATTTATTTTTCAACTGAAAACGTAAGTTTTCTATTTTTTGCTTGTTTTTTGTTGTTGAAATGTAAACTATTACGTTTTTATTGAGAATTAATCTTTTTGTGGAAAATTCAACTGTTTTATAAGAAAATTGGTCTTTTTCACTTGAAAATTCAAGTATTTGGTTGAAAATATCACTGTATTTTGTTTCAGTTTATTCTTTTTTTTTAAATTTGACTAGTTGGTTGAAAATTCATTTTTGTAGGTAGAAAACTGAAGTATTTTGTTAAAAATTTCAACTATTTTGTTGAAAATTCAAGTATTCTTGAAAAAGTAATCTTTTTGGTCGAAAGTTCAACTGTTTTTTCTTGGATCTTCAAATATCTTCTAAGAAAATCAATTATTTGGTTAAAAATGCAACTGTTTTTGGTTGACGTTTATTCTTGTTTTGTTTAAAAATTCGACCATTTCGTTTAAAATTCATCTCTGTAGGTTGGAAACTCAACAATTTAGTAAAAAATGTAATTATTTTGTTGAAAATTGAACTATTTTGTCAGAAACTAATTTTTTTGCTTGAAAATTCAACTGCTTTATTGAAAATTGGGGCGTTTAGCTTGAAAATTTATCTTTTATGGAAGAAAAGTAATCTTTTTTGGTTGAAATAAATGAATAAATTTGAAAGTTTTAAATTTTAATCTGAACCTTCATTGTTTTATTCCGTTTATAAAAGATTCCACGTTAAAATTCTTACAGGATTAAAATGCTGGTCTTTGAATATTAGTGGTCAGGGAAAATGAAAAGATTGTCAGGGAAAAGTTAGGGAATTTTGAAAACGAATTTTTCTCCGGCCGGACTGTTTAAACTTTTTATTCTCAAGACTTGAATTTGAACACTTTCTTTGGTCTTCCAATTTTAAGTTGTTCTTAATTCTGAATTTTGAAATATTAATTTTTGAGCAGTCCTGTTATGTGCATCAATAAAAAATTTAAACGCTATTTTATGTTTCGTTAATATAAATATAAAATTATTCATTTTTCAGGCGTTTAGAGCAAAAGGCTGCGAAATATCCTCTCAGACATGTCCATACTCTCTTCTGAGTATTACCACACACGAAGATTGCGACGAAGAAATTGCAAAAGAGATAAAGAAAGAGACAGACGAGAAAATGGAAACTGAAGACTGTGAAGTTTCGGATTCAAAGGAGGACAACAAATCACAAGTCCCTCCAAGTGAAAAGAAAAAGAAGAAGAGGCGCGTTTCTGTCGACGAAACCGCATCAACTAATGAAGAATTTGAAGATTTGAAGAAGAGGAAAAAGAAAAGACACATCATTGACGGAGAGAGTGATCAGTTTAACTCTGTATCAAACCCTTCTAAAGTTGAGAAAGAACACAAAAGAGACAGGAAAGGAGCCGGAAGAAATGCAGAGTGTTTGAATGGGTCTGATGAAAATGGTGAAATTAATCAATCTTCTACATTCGAATTTGACAAAAAACGAAAGAGAAAAAAGCATGAATCTTCCGAATTAGAGCCAACATCAGTTCAACAACCGTATGATGAGGTAATTGTGCAGAAAGAAAAGAAGAAGCGGAAAAGGGATCGGTCAGTAGGAAAAGATCCCGACCCTCAGGAAACAGGATTAGAAATCATGGCGAAAAGAGAGTGGAAACTATTAAGGCATAAATATCTTGAGATGCAGAGGTATAAACTGAAGGACGATTTAAAAAGAGCGAGCGTGAAGACGGAGATGGAGTCTCCTTGCAGCGATCCTGAAAATTTAAAAGTAAGTGTTGATTTATTTTTTACAGTTATTATACATGCCCCTTATATTATACTTTTAGCGCACTTTAAAATGACGGCTTTGTCCTGTACGAATTTTCAAAAATTTCGGAGTCTATACGGTTTTCGTCTCCGAGACGAAATGAAACGAAAATATCATGCTGATTTGTTTCAGTTTCAGAAACAAAAATGAAAGTATCTACATTTGAGAAAGAAAATCTTACTTTAAATATGAAGCTTTAAGGTCTTGGGGTCGGGGGGGGAAAATATAAGTGTGAATAACAATTTTTTGAGATGCTTAAAAATTAAAATTTAGTGATATTATTTTACATGTAAAGCATCTGAATACAAACCTCACACTCTTTCCCCTATTATCGTCTCTACCAATTTTTCATATAATTCCCCCTTTTCCCCAGTTTTCAAGAAACTTTCTCTTTTGCTCGTTTAAACTTAAATGCGATTTAAACTGATAGAATCCAATAAGAAAATCAAACAATTTTGGCTGAAAGTTAGTTATCTTTATTTGAAAAGACTACTATATTTTTGGTTTAGAATTCATTTCTTTTGGCTAAAAATTCTTCTATTTGGTTGAAAGTGTAAATATTTTGTTGAAATTTCGTTTTTTTTTTAAATAAAAATTAATTTTTTTAACTGAAAAATTAACTATTCTATTTCTGGATTAAAATTCATATTTTTTATCTAAAAATTCAACCATTCAATTTTTAATGAAAATTCATTTTCTTGGTAGATAATTGTGTTAACAATTTAACTATTAGTTGAAAATTGTTCGTTTTTAATTTAATTAATTAATTAATTTAAGTGTATGGTTGAAAATTTAAGTACATTGTTAAAAATTCATTTTATTATTTGAAAATCCATCTCTTTGGTTGGAAATTTAATTATTTTGTTGAAAATTCGTATACTTCTTGGTTAAAAATTAATGATTTAATTGATAATTGTATTATTCCATTATTGGTTAAGAATTGATATTTTTTAGTTGAAAAATCAAATATTAGTTTGAAAATTTATGTTTTTAGTTTTAAATTCGTCTTTTTGGCTTGATAATTCAACTATTTGGTTGAAAACTCATCTTTGTTGATCGAAAATTCAATTATGTGTTTATAGATTCAACTATTTTGTAGGAAATTTAATTATTTTATTGAAAAGTCAAGCACTTTGTTAAAAAATCATATTTTTTGGTCGAAAATTTAGCTGCTTTGTTGAAAAATCGCCGTTTTGGTTTGAAAATTTATCCTTTTTTAATTCAAAAATCATCTTTTTTGTTTGAAAATTCATCTGCTTTGTGGCAATTCGTCTTTAAGCGCGAAAATGTAACTATCTGTTTTGTTTAAAAATTTAACTAGTTGGTTGAAAATTCATTTTTTTATGTTGAAAATTCAAGTACTTTGTTGAGAATTCATCGACTTTGTTGAAAATTCGTCCCTTTGGCTTGTAAATGCAAACTGTGTGGTTGATCATTAATTTTGTTGTTGAAAATTCAACTATTTGGTTGAAAATTCATCTTTGTTGGTCGAAAATTCAACTATGTATTTAAAAATTTAACTACTTGGTTGAAAATTTAATTTTTTTGTTGAAACTTTAATATTTTGTTTAAAAGTCATCTTTTTTGTTCAAAAATTCAACTTCATTGTTGAAAATTCGACTTTTTGGATTCAAAATTCGTCTTTTTCAGTAGAAAAATTTTCGGTTGTATTAGGTTTCTTAATTATGTTAATTTCTTTACCAAATAATATTGCCGTAATTCAATGTGACCACCATTAAAATCTTTTTGAAAAGATTCTGTTAATTTCCCCTCCTTTTAATCGGTTTTCTAACATTTTCCTCAGCCACTCAAATTTTAAGACTAAAAAAACCGCCTTCAAAACTAAAAAATTTTAAGATCCAAGTATTAAAATAAATTGAATTAAAATGTAAAGCATTCAAAATGAAGCAATTAAAAATTTAATATCCTTTCAGAGTTATTAGAGTAAAACATTAAAAAATTTTAAGTACTCCTCAATAAGTGTACAATTTTAAGTACAAACCAATTCTTTATGTAAATCTAGGCAAGCCCTATACAGAAAATCAAATCGATAATTAAATCAAAATAGTGCTTTCCTGAAAAATTACCATAAATTTAAGTAGAAGGTCTTAAAAATGAGAGAGTAAATGGACGCGCGTTTTGATTTTTATTTCTTAAAAATAAAAGTATAAGCAATTTAAAAAATCTTTGTTAGACGAAATTTTGAATATTAGGAGTTTTTCAAATTTTTCAGACAATAATTAATAATTTCGAATAAAAAGCGATTAATTTTCTTTAATCTTTTGAGCGATTTTGAATTGAAAAAGTTTCAAATTACACAATTTGAGATTCGTTAAAATTTTGGAATAAGGACAATATTTTGAATAGAATGGCAAGAAATTAAACTTCTATCATTTCTAAATAAAAATGTTCAAAATTGAATAATTTAAAAAGCAAAATTGTTTGAAAGTGAAGAATTTTGTATCAGAAGCTCTTGAAATTGAAACATTTCAGACTAAAATGTTCAGAACTCGATATTTTAGTTCAAAAGGAGTTGAAATAGTATCATTTCTAATTCAAAAAGCTTTCAAAATTGCACAATTCTATTGTGAATAAAAGTATCTCGAAACTGAATGATCTCAGATTAAAATTTCGAAAATAGAACAGTTTCTAAACCTTAAAAATTAAAAAATTTCAGATTAGAATGTTGAAAATTGGATTATTAAAAATTCAAAGGAATTGAAATTGTATTATTCATAATTAAAAGCGTTCAGAATAAAATAATTTACAATTGAAAACTTTTGATTTAAAATCATTTTTTATTCGAGATGATTCAAATTTGACAGTTCGAAATTGAAAACTAAATTCAAAGTATCAAAGTCGAAACTTCTGAAATTCTAGAATTTTAACTTGTTATTACATACAATGATTATAATATAATATTAAAATTCATAGGCCCAATGTTTCTAAATCAAAAAATCAATTCTCCGTCATTTTCGCCGTTCGAATTGACAAAAATTTCAATTATATACCTTTAAAATTGAATTATTCTAAAAAAAAAACGTTAATAATTAAGTGATTTTCAAATAGGAATCATTAAAAATGAAAAAATGTCTACTTATGTAACATTAAAAATGAAATGATTTCAAAATTTATTACGAACTGAGAACAATTTTAATTCCCAGGAATTATGATATTAAAACCTTTTATATTTAAACCCTTTGAAATTTCAGTTATTCTCAATTATTCATTAGAATTTTCAAAATTCAACCATTTTAATTTAAATTGGAAATTTTAAATTTATGAAAGTAAATAACTGAAAATTCAGAATTCAATATGCAAATTCAGAACCTTAAAATTGTAACCATTCAAAATTAAACAAATTATTCCAGGTAGTTCTATTTTTATCTATTTTGATTCTAAACAACACAATTATTAACTTTTTAATTTCAAATCGTTTAATTGTTAACGCTACATTTAGAATTATTATTCATTCTTGAAATCTTCAAATTAAATATTTTAGAATTATTCTTTTTTTTTAAATCTTTAACTGAAAACTGGACAAATGTAAGATATTATATTAAATATAAGAATTAAGGAAAAGAATACAAAACAGTATCGCTACTATTTTAATTTTTGAAATTGCACAATTTTAAGCTTTTGAATTCGAAATTCTTCTTAATCATTTTGGGGCATTTAATACGAAATTTTTTAATTCGAAACTACAGCATTGTGAAATTTGAAATAAGAAAGGGCTTAAAATTGTATCTCTTCTAATTGGAATCGCAGCAATATTGTTTTGTAATTGCATTAATTAATTTTTCGAATGCGATTGCGAGGTAAATGTGTATTTTAAATCTTTAGAACGGTTATTTGATGACCGAAGGAGGGGAATATGGAGATTTAAACCAGACTGCGGGCCACAACCTATCTGCCAAAATAAGAGGTGGTTTACAAGATGAATCTTCTTTATTCATAATGTGTCCCCTAAGGGTTTACATGAGCTCCATTTCTTACAACACTTCCTTCTACATGTTTTATAAAATCTTATCCTTACTATTTACACTTATTTACAACTATTTACATAAAATCTTATATCTAACGCCTTAATTCTATTTTTGACGATAACGCAATTTGGGACTTGTTCGCGAACGAGCGAGCGAGTGATCGAAATCGAGAGCGTAAGCGAGAGAGCGAGATAGAGAGCGGTAACGCAAACGCATCTTAATTTACTTATGGTGTTACATAATCATTACTTACAATCTTTACGTTTCTAATTTAAGCGACTTCCGTTTCCTTTTTCTTTCACTTCTCTTGTACCTCCATTTTGCTATTTTTTCTTGCATCCATTCTTTCATTCTTTTTCAATTGCTCCCCTAGCATCCTCTAACTCCTTCATCCATTCTTCCCCCAAACCATCCTCCCCTAGAATCTTTACCACATTCTCTTGCCAGCTTCCTTTATCTTCCATTCCTCTCCTGCATCCTTCCCATACATGCTCCCATGTTTCCTCTTCCCATTCACAGATTCTGCACTTCCTGTTATCATTCTTTTCCCAATACATACTTGCCCTTACCTCGTTTCCCAATCTAAATCTTGCTATTCTTGTCCATCTTTTCTCTCCCCATCCTTTTTCTAAATACTTTGGTACTCCTTCCTTTTTTATCATCTTATACCATATATTATATTTTGATTCCTCAATCATCCCCCATCTTTCTCTTAATTGTCTTTCTCTCTCCCTTTTTTCCACTTCTTCATAGTTGACTCCAGTCCCGTCTTCTATATCTCTAGCCTTAAAGAACTCCCTCCTTTCTTCCTCCCATTTCGTTAATTCAATCGCCCTCCCTCTCCTTTCTTCTACCTCCATCAAACACTTTCTCGCTAACTCCCCTCCCTTTCCCTCCCTCAGCTTCGTCTCAAAATTCCATGCCCTCTTTCCCGCTCTAGAACTCAATTTATCCCTTTGCGCTTCTTCTCTCACCATATATCCCGGCGTCCTCCAGTCTACCCCTAGCGTCCACCTTATATACCTTTCTTGTAAACTTTCAATCTCCTTCCTTTCTTTCCATCCCCATATCTCTGCTCCATAACCTAATACTGGCCAAACCAACGTATCAAATAACCACATTCTCCTTTTCCAATTTTTTTTAAACCTTCTTTTTCCTATTCCCCATATCTGTTTCATTATCCCTGCCGCTTTTTTTATCCTTTCTCTTATATGAACTCTATGATCTCCATTCGTTTGCAAGGTATATCCCAAATATTTAAACTCCTTTACCTCTTCTAACTTTACTCCCTTCCATCTCCCAGTCCATTCTTTCTTTCTTCCTCCTCCTTTTCTAAACCTCATTATCTTTGTCTTTTCTATATTTACATTCAATTTTTTCCCATCTAAGTATTTCTCCAATCCTGTAATTAATCCTGTCATTCCTTCTTCGTCCTCTGCCATCAACACTATATCGTCCGCGTATGCCAGTGTATATATCTTTTCTTCTCCCATCCTAACTCCTCCCCATCCCTTTCTCTTCATTTCTTCTTCTAGGTCTGAAATTAATATATTAAATAAAAGTGGGCTCAGAGGACATCCTTGCCTTACTCCTCTAACTAACCAGAAACTGTCTCCTACTTGCTCTCCTACCTTTACCCTGCTTTTTGTCTCTCTGAAGATTTCCGATACTCTCTTTATTAAGCCCTCTCGTATACCCTTTTTCACCATAACTTTTTCTATCTCGACTCTGTCTAATGAGTCGAACGCCGCCTTTAAGTCCACGAATATTGCTATCATTGTCCCTTTCTCCCTTTTGATCCTTTTACTTATAAGATAATTCAAAACATATATGTTGTCCATAACTCCCATTCCTTTTCTAAACCCTGTCTGATTCGGTGGCTCTATCTTTTTTTCCCCCAACTTCTTTCTTCAATCTCTCTGACAAAACAGTCACATATACTTTATACAATGTTGGCATTAGCGTCACACCCCTATAATCTTTAACCTCTTCCCCTTTTCCTTTCTTCACTATGGGTACCACTACTCCTTCTTTCCATAACTCTGGCCACCCCTCTCCTCTCCATACTCTATTACACATTATCCATGCCCATTCCTTCAGTTCTGTCCCCCCATATTTCCATACTTCATTTGGAATCTCATCTATACCAGGTGCCTTTCCATCTTTCATTATTCCTAACACCTTGCCTATTTCCTCCCTTGTTATGTCCTCTTCCTCATCTCTTTCTCTACCATATTTCGCTCCTTTTCTAACTTTTCTCTCTACACCTCCTAGCAAATCCATAAAATATTTTTTCCATTCTACCATTTCAATATCCTGATTTACTCTTTTTCTTCTTTTTCTCTCTCTATTTACTACCTTCCAAACCTCTTCTTCCGTCCTAGCCTTCTCCACCTCTTCCTCAAACCTTTTATTCTCCTCTTCTTTCTTTTGATCACACAACTCAGTATACTCCTTCTTTTTTCTCCTATATTCTTCCCCATTACTTTTTTCTTTTCTCCATTTTCTTAATTCCTTTCTGACCTCCTTCTTTTTCTCTTTACATTCCTCATCCCATCCACCTCTATTCCCTTCTTTATTAACTTCTCTTTTGCTTGTGCATTCTAATCCTCTCTTTATTTCTCCTATCATTATTTCCATCTCCTCGTCCACATTTCCCTCTCCCATTTTAATATATCTGACCTTTTCTTTGAACTGTTCTTTTCCTTCCATTGACCAATCTCCTTTTCCTGCTGCTTTTACCTTTGCTTCCTTTTTATCCATCTTGTTATTACTTTTTTCTCCCTCTAATGTCACTATTATGGGAAAGTGATCTGAATCTATGTAATCCCCTACCTCTAGTTTCTTGACCTCTCTTACCTCATCATCTACTATCACATAATCAATTATCGTTCCCCTTTCTCTTCCAGAGCGTGTATATTCCCCTTCCCAATCTCCCTCTATACTTCCGTTTAATATAAACCATCCCAACTCTTCCAAGCTCTTTAACAATTTCTTTCCCTCCCCATTCAGTATTTTATCTTTTGATTTTCTTCGTCTCTCTCCTCCCCATTCCCTTCCACCTCTATCTCCTGTTCTCGCATTGAAATCCCCTCCTATTATAAGCCTACTATCTTCTTCATTTTCTTCCATCATTTCTTTGATCTCCTCTAATTTCTCCTGCATATCACCGTTCACATATACCCCCACTATCTTCCACTTTTCTCCTCCCATCTTCACCTCTTCTACTATTAATCCTTCCTTTCGTTCTTTTCTCTGTTTCTTGTCTTTTCCTGTTATACATTCGTTCCTTACTCCCATTACCATTCCTCCCATTGCTCTTCCTTTTTTATTCTTTCTCTTTGCATTTTGAACTTGCCATTTGTAACCTCTTGGTAACCTTCCCCTTACTCTTTCCCATCCCTTTTCATCTAGCCACGTCTCCATCATTACTACTACCTCCCATTGTGCCAAATTTCTCATAAACTCCCTATCCTTTCTCTCCAATCCTGCTATATTCCAGTAACAAATCCTCCATTCTTCCCTACCTTCGTTTCTCGTCTCTCTTTGCTTCTTACTATTTCTTATTTTCCTTTCTCCCGTTCCTTTCTCTCCTAGTTTCCCGGCACCTAACTTCGTACTATCTCTTCCCTTTCTTCGTCCCAATCCCACCATACTCCTTCTAGCTGTATTCTGCCATACTTAACCCACGTTCTTTTTCCCTTACTTCTTTCCTCTTCCGCTATTTGCCTTAACTTATACTGCATATTCCTTTCTACCCACGTCAAATCATCCTCTATTCTCTCCGAGCTTCCATATAACAACCTCTTCTTTGTCATCACTTCCCTTTTATGTTCCCATTTCTTTAGTTTGACTAGTACCATTTTTTCTCCTCTTCGCGTTTCCTTTCCTACACTTCGCATTTCCTCTATCTCTACTTTAGCATCTATCCTTTTTAGCACATTTTCCACTCCTTCTCTCAATTCCTTCCCTTCTAATCTTAGACCCTTTATCACTATGTTTCTCTTTCTTTCTTCTCTTTCTTTCCTTTCTAATCTTCTTTCTATTTCCCTTATCCTTTCCCTCTCATTATTCCCACTCTCCCCCACACCAAACTCCCGTTTTGATTTTTCGATCTTCACTATTCTACCTTCCAATTATGCTACCTCTTTATTATGCTCCTCCTGTTTTTCTAATCTTTGTTCTAAACTCTGCATCCTTTTTTCTAAATTTTCCCTAACTTCTTCCCATTTTCGCATCTCTTTTCTAAGTTCTGCCATTTCTTTCCTAATTTCTTGTTTTATTTCCTCTCCTCTTTCTTCCTGCCGTTTTTCGTTCATCTGCACTACCTCTATCATCATTTGACGCATTTCATCTAACTTTAACTTTTCAGATTCTATCGGCCCTCTGTGTTCAACTTTTTCTTCTTCTTTCCCCTTGTCTATACCCATCTCTCTACTTTGATCTTTTCCCGGTGGTGTTCTGATCATTTTCGGGGTTTTTAGGGTGGATCCTACTTCTGTCTTGTCTTCGCTACATCCTCTTGCTGCCCTCTCCCTCTTCCTATTTACAAACGGCTCGATTGAGCCAAAACTAACTGTCCTCAATCTCTCTCTCTCTCTCTAACGTTTTGCTATACGGACCCCGTCTATTTGTCTGACTTTTTGGCGTGCAGAATACTTCCTCGTCTGAATCCATTGACCCGTAACTTGCCTACTGCGTAGCTATTGTCACCACTGCGCCTACCTCACCCTGCTACAGATTCTTCTTCCGTGCCTTTCTCTCCCTATCTCTCCCTGTCGCCGCTACTCAGCTGCACCTGTCTCCCCACCCTGCTCCTCACGCCAAACAAACCAACCTCTCACAGCCCACCCAAAACAGTTTCAATCTCTCAAAATATCACAAAAAATTTCACTTTAATTATCCCAAACTTACAAACCCTCACTCACAAAACCCTCTACCACATTCGTACCATCAACTCACCTCAAATTCCACTGCAAACTCACTACAATTAGCACCACTCAATTACCGCTACCTAACACTTTCATGCCGGAAACGGAAGTCCTACAAGATGAATCTAGACAGGCCTTCTCTGACCAATTGCTCATTTCTTCTCAGACCAATCGATATAGGAGTAACCTTCCTCATACTTTAATTAGATTGATGTACCAATTAGACTTGTCGGTGCTTTGCTCACTTAGAAAGTGGGCATACGAACATAAATATCCTTCATTGTCATTAGCATTTGAAGATTCTGAGATTGATCAATTTAATAATATTGTTCTTCGCTATAGAGAGAAATCTATTCATGTACATATCGAAAATTTAGATAAATATTATGTGGATGATGCTGTTGGTTATGCTGGATTGTTTACTAAAGAAAATGGGAAACAAAGCTTTTTTATCAATAATTACTTCGAAGGCTTTGTTAAATATATAATCTCTAAATTGGATATTACATTAAATAATACAAGTATAGAATATCTTATAATCTATATTAATGCTGGCTTGGATCTTACAGAAGAAAATAAATTAAAACGAGTACGGTCTAAGAATTTTTACGCTTTTCAATTTGATAGCTTCAATATGGAAGAATGTGAAATGTTAAAAGACTGTTTTTTTACAAATGATATCATGCCAGGGCGTGGTTTTTATAAGTTCTCGCGGGATAAAGCAACGAGAGAGCAACTTTTAAAACGATTAGAATTTTCTCCTGCTATACAGAAAGCAATAAAAGAAAGAAACCTTTCTGAGGAATTTAAAAAAGAAATAAAAAAAGCATTTTTAGATAAATTAGTATTTGCGGTTAATCAGCCTAGTAGAGAGGAACTCAGCAGCATTGTTGAATGTGAAGTAGAAAAAAATAGTCAAGATCAAGTTGAAGATTATACAACATTGTAAGAAAGAATATTAAGTAATTTGACTGCTCCAGGAAAGCCTAAAAAATTTCGAAACTATGTATCTAGAATTACATATGAATTCCGTTTGTTAACACTCTTCTTGCATATCATGTTTTCGTATAAAAATATGCTGTCCATCAATTTTGAAGGAAACCGCGGTTCTAATGACATTATTATCAATTATAAAGATAGAATTACTTACGTAAAGGCTCACAGTGCAGACAGTGATATTGGTTATAGTCAATTATTTCCTTCCAGAGAAAGGAAGGGAGAGAATTTGTGTTCTCTTAATAAACATTTTGCTCTTTTTGTTGAAGTGTTCAAAAATGATGTGAGATATTTTATTATATATACTAATGCAGTTCTAAATCTTACGGAAGAAAAGAAATTGAAAAAAGATAAATCTAGACATTTTTTTCCTTTGAAATTTGATAGCGTAGATATTCAAAAGAAAAGATATAAAGTTTTAAGAGATTGTTCATGTATAAATGAGAAGGGTCTATATCAATTTTCAAAAGAAGAAACAACAAGGGAGAAAGTTGTAGGTCAATTAAGGCTTCCTTCTTTCCTGCAGAAAGAAAAACAAGAAGTTAGACTTTCCGATGAAAATGAAAAAGAAATGAAAAAGAAATTTTTAGATAGACTAGTATTTGCTGTCAACCAGTACGATAACGAAGAATTGAATAGTGTTATTAGAAATGAAATTGGTATAAAGCCTAATAATTTTCCATATAATCACAAAGAGTTACGTGAAATAGCGTTACGTTGGTCAGAGTCTCATAAATTTGGTAATATTACCAAGGAAATAATGGAAAAGCTTTTGAATGATATACAAAGTGATAGGTCTACTTATCACATGAATCAGAATAAAGACATTCATGAGGAAATTGATTTTGCTAAAAGTGTGGTTGGTAAAAAAGGGGCACCTACATTTAATCAGTTCTTAAATTTTTTAATTAAGGGAGAAGGAAAAAAATATTTAGAAGTTCTGAAAAGAGAAACAATAGAATATAATATATATATAATAATATAGAAGCTAAGGTGTCTAGTATTTTAAATAGATCAGGCAATACTTCTGTCAAAGCTTTTGAAAAATTATATAATCTCTGGTTTGACAAACATGCAAATAAGAGGCAATACTTAAAAACTCTAGAAAAGGAAGGAATGAATGTAGCTAGTATGTCTGGTATTTTGAATGGAGCCGGAAATAATGCTGTAGATGCCTTTAAAGGATTATATGAGCTTTGGTTTGACGAGGAAGGAAACAAAACCCTATACTTAAAATTTGCACAGGAACAAGGAATTAATCTATCTAGTATATCAAGTTTGTTAAGAGGAGCGGGATCTAATTCTGCAAAATCTTTCAGGGATTTATATAATCTATGGTTTGAAGAAGATGGAACTAAAACAAAATATTTAAAAACTTTAGAAAAAGGCGAAATCAATCTTGCTAGTATGACAAATGTTTTGAATGGTGCAGGATCTAATGCTGTGAAGACATTTAAAGACCTATACGATCTGTGGTTTGATAAAAATGGAAATAGAACTCAGTACTTGAAAACTCTAGAAAATGAAAAAATAAGTTTGGCTACTCTGTGCAGTATTTTAAGTGGAGCAGGAGTAAATGCCGCACAAGCTTTTCAAGACTTATATTACCTTTGGTTTGATGTAAAAGGAAATAAAACGCAATATTTGAAAACTCTAGAAAAAGAAGGAATCAATCTACCTAATGTCTCTAGCATTTTAAGTCGATCAGCAGCTAACGCTGCACAAGCTTTCAAAGGATTATATCATCTGTGGTTTGATGCAGAAGGAAGTAAAACTAAATATTTAAAAACTCTAGAAAAGGAAGAAATTAATCTAGATAATATAACGAGTATTTTGAATGGCGCAGGATCTAATGCTACGAAATCCTTTAAAGACTTATACGATCTATGGTTCAATACTGAAGGAAATAAAACAATGTACTTAAAAACTCTGGAAAAAGAAGGAATAAGTCTAACAGCTATGTCGAGTATATTAGGTGGAGCGGGGGTTAATTTTGCAAAAGCTTTTAGAGAATTGTATGATCTTTGGTTTGATAAACAAGGAAATACAAAACAGCATTTAAAGGACTTTATTGGGAAAAAAGATGGGGAAAAAAGTTTCCGTATACATAGCTTATCGGGTATGTTAAGTGGGCAGGAGCTAATGCTAAAGATGCTTTTGAAAAATTGCATCGTATTTGTTTTACCGATGAAGGAAAAAGAACAGAACTTTTGGATGATTTCTATAATGCAAGTTTTGAGCCGAGTAACTTATCCTCTATATTATGTGGGGCAGGAGTTCGGGCTTCTTCTTTTTTGAAGAAATTGCACAGTGTTTGTTTTGATGAAGAAGGAGAAAGAACAAAACTTTTAGATGATTTCAATGAGGTAGGGTTCACACCAGGTGATTTATGTCGTATATTGAGTGGAGCAGTAAATAGTTTAGAAAAATTTCATGAGTTTTGTTTTGTAGGAGAGACAAAAAAGTGTTTTAATCGTTTCATAAATGAGGAAGGTTTCTTGCCAAGTAATTTATCTGAGATATTACATGGAGCAAGATCTAATGTTTGTTCTGCTCTTAAGGATTTGCATGATGTTTGTTTTGATGAAACCGGAAATAAAACAAGGTTTTTAAATGATTTTCATGAAGTAGGTTTCGCACCGTGTAATTTGTCCAAAATATTATGCATGGCTGGAAATAATGCCGCTTCTATTTTAGTAAATTTTTATAAATCTTGTTTTAATAAAGAAAATTATTTAAATCACTTCTTAGCCGAAGAAGAACTCTTTACACCAAAAAATTTATCGAATATATTAGATAGAGTAGGACTTAATGTTCGTTCTACTCTCGAAAAATTGCATGATCTTTGCTTTGATAAAGAAGGAAACAAAACTAATTATTTAAAGAGTCTTATCTAAAATAACTCATTGAATAAGGTACTGAATATATTATATGAAAAACTCAGAAAAGCTCGTTAAACATTATAATGGAAAAATCGCTATTTCTACCACTAATGATCTAAATGAAATATGAACTAGGAATTTTCGTTGTTGAGATTTTAATTTAGATTTTAGTTTTCATATTTTTAGATTTTTTTTCATAATTTCAGATTTTTTAGATTGTTAACGACGGTCGGCTGTCCGTCCGTCCACTCCTAAATCCTACAATAATTGTGATAGAGGCTTGCAAAATTTGTCATAGATGTTAACCAGCCGTATTGTGTTCAAGGAAAAATATTTTCATCTGCTTATCTATTTAGGTTTACTTTTGATCAGCGTTTAAAAACTAAGACAATTTTTTGAAATTTGGCTTCTTAGACTTAGATGTTGGATGCTTTTCTATTACAAGGGAAGACCTGAAATTGGCAATTTTAGTTTCTGTTTATAATTTCTGTAATAAAAGCTCACTTCCTAAGTATTAATTTGCCAAAACAGTAATATGCAATAATTTGCCATTTTTGAGAAAATCGGCTTTGAAATATCCACTACAAGCTATATATAGAGTTTGGCGAAACATACTTTAAATCGGCCGTTAGCTCAGGCAGCAACGCTTCGGCTTCATAGCCGAAAGTTTGCGTGTTCAATTCTCGCTGCCTGCACTTTTTCCTTTTCATTTTTATATTCTCATCATTTATGATTGAGAAAGTATTAGAGTTGTCCAAAATTTGACACCACAGTTTTTCAACGGATTTTGGATATAAATTTAAAAAGTAAGAGCATTTTCAAATATTTAAGACCATTTATTTAAGATTTAAAAATTGTATGTGCGGTTATTTGTGTTGCTCAGAAAGCGAACAATTCTTCCCCATGACTTTTGTTTTATTCGTAAAAAAACACATTAAAAATAGAAATAAAAATGTTGGACAAACAACAAAAACTGCAAAAAAGCAATTAGACGAAAGTGGTTTACGCGAGAAAAAGAGCTACAAATTCACTCAGAGAAAAAGTTGTCTTGAAACAGAAGTATCGTCCTCTTGTCTGTTTTGTTTTGAACGACGTGAATATATGTTTTAAACAAACAGAATTATTTGGCTGCAAGATTAGGTGAACTTGGTCGGATGAGGAAATTTTTTGCTGCAAAAGGATTCCTGTCGAGACAAGTATTTACGTCAAGAAACATCCTTTTATCACAAGAGTACATTTCTCTGAGTGTTTGTTATTGATCATTTTTTGATATGATGCGTAGTTTTTGTTTTAATCGTGAAAAATAACATTGGAAATAAAAAAAAATTTTGTTTGGAAAAACGACACAAGCTACGAAAAAAAATTTTTAATCAAATTATGTGCCTAAAACACATCTACAAATATTTTATAAATGAACATTTTTTTGGAAAAACGACAGAAGGTGCAAAAAAAAATTGATAGAGAAAAATTGTTTACCCAAAAAAAAGAGATACAAATTTGATATAGTTTATTTTTTGATAGGACGCGTAGTTTTTGTTTTATTCGGAAAAAAATAACATTAAAAATAAATGAATTAAATGTTTGGACAAACGGCAGAAGCCACGAATAAAGGTGTAAGTATCAAATCGGGCTTTGGCACACTTTTCTTAGGTTCTAAAAGAATGGTTTTTGGAGGAATTTCAGCGTTTAAAAATTTCTGCAACATTTCTTTTAACCATTTTTTCACAGAACTCCTGGTTTATAATTTATGTATCGGAATTGATATGAAAAAATCGAAAATTCCAATATTACGGCAAGACACGCGAGATACGTAAAAAATCTAAAAGAAGACTTGTAGGATATTTTGTTTATTTCATCGAAAATAATATGAAAACAAAAATCCAATTTTTAGCATAACAACGCGAGATAGGGAAGAATGTCTGAAAAAAGAATGTTAGTTTTTCATTGTAAGGTACTGCAGAAAATCCAGCGCGTATTGCGAGTGTCACTATGAGCATGTGTATCTCAAAGCCTATAGAGCTTTAAGCAACTTAATCTTTAACTATACTTAATTACAAAGAAAATTCAGAATATGAAGATTATAAATACTTGGATCTAAAAGATATGTTTTTTATGAAGTTTCATTTAAGCATTCCAAGTGCAAAGAATAAATATCCGAGCGCGAAGCGCAAGGTAACCCATATTCGAGCGCGAAGCTCGAGATCCAACAGACGCGCGCCCTAGGCGCACTCAAACTTGCGAGCGAGGCGAGCTGCACGCGATGAGAATGTGTCCGCGTAACGGGCAGATTTTTTATTTTTAAATGTTTATAAATGTAATTTCCTTCAACAATCTTCAAAAATTATGCAAATCATAATTTTTTTAATTCCTTCTTTCACGGAATAACTGAAATTTTATAATTTCATCATGCTTTCCGCAAACAAATTCATTTTCTACAAATGTTATTAATTGTGTTCATCATGTTTTCCAATTATGTTCAAAGTTAGAAGTATGATCGAGGATTTTTAAACGAAAAATGGAATGAAGATAGGTACATTTCATATAATAGAGTTGAACTTAATGTAGAAAAGTTCACATTTTGCGCCAGTGGCGGACTGGTTACCTTGGGGCGTCCGCGGGAAGTCGATATGTAGGGGCGCCTTCCTGAAAAGCAAAAAAAAAAAAAAAAAGGGCAGAAACCACCATTGTTTTTTGTGCCACTTTTATAATAATTTATAATAATTACTATTATCATGCGGAAAACGGTTAATCTCGATGTTAATCTCTCCAGAAAAAAAATTAATATATTAAGAAATTAATCCGTCTCAATCCGGTTCCATCCGCACCAAATTTTCAATCCAAATGACTGGCTTAAAATTGGACGCGCAAGAAAAACATTGACTTTCACAGCGAGTTTTCATCGTGTCGCGATCTGAAGAATGTTGGGAAAAAAGGTAGGCGCGGGAACCGTATCAATATGGTGTGGAGGGGGGTGGGGG
>CAKNXH010001630.1:396766-409585 GCA_932178445.1 Andricus quercusramuli
TTTGCATGGAGCAGCAGCTCACGCTGCACAAGCTTTCAAAGGATTATATAATCTGTGGTTTGATGCAGAAGGAAATAAAACTAAATATTTACAAACGCTAGAAAAAGAAGAAATTAATCTAGCTAATATAACGTGTTTCTTGAATGGCGCAGGATCTAATGCTACGAAATCCTTTAAAGACTTATACGATCTATGGTTTAATACTGAAGGAAACAAAACAATGTACTTAAAAACTCTGGAAAAAGAAGGAATAAATCTAACATCTATGTCGAGTATATTAGGTGGAGCGGGAGCTAATTTTGCAAGAGCTTTTAAAGAATTGTATGATCTTTGGTTTGATAAAAAAGGAAATACAAACCAGCATTTAAAGGACTTTATTGGGAAAAATGATGGGGAAAAATGTTTTCGTATAAATAGCTTATCGGGTATGTTAAGTGGGGCAGGAGCTAATGCAAAATATGCGTTTGAAAAATTGCATCGCATTTGTTTTACCGATGAAGGAAAAAGAACAGAACTATTGAATGATTTCTATAATGCAAGTTTTGAGCCGAGTAACTTATCTTCTATATTATGTGGGGCAGGAGTTCGGGCTTCTTATTTTTTGAAGAAATTGCACAGTGTTTGTTTTGATGAAGGAGAAAGAACAAAACTTTTAAATGATTTCAATAAGGCAGGGTTCACACCACGTGATTTATGTGGTATATTGAGTGGAGCAGTAAATAGTTTAGAAAAATTTCATGATTTTTGTTTTATAGGAGAGACAAAGGAGTATTTAAATCACTTTGTGTATGAGAAACATGGTTTTTCGCCAAGCAACTTATCTGTGATATTACATGGAGCAAGATCTAATGTTTGTTCTGCTCTTAAGGATTTGCATGATGTTTGTTTTGATGAAAGTGGAAATAAAACAAGGGTTTTAGGTGATTTTCATAAGGTAGGTTTCGAGCGGAATAATTTATCCGAAATATTATGCATGGCTGGAAATAATGCCTCGTCTATGTTAGTAAAGTTTCACAAATCTTGTTTTAATAAAGAAAATTATTTAAATCACTTCTTAGCCGAAAAAGAGCTCTTTAGACCAAACAATTTATCTAAGATGTTAAAGAGAGCAGGACTTAATATTTGTCCTACTTTTGAAAAATTCCATGATCTTTGTTTTGATAAAGAAGGAAAGAAAACAAATTATTTAAAGAGTCTTATTCAAAATAAGCCTTCGTACCAGATACTCAATATTTTATTTGAAAAAGTTAGAAAAAATCGTGCAACATTGTAATGATGGAATCGGATTGAATAATATTAGGAACTTGCTGCAAAAGTGATGTCTTTATAGTAAACAGTAATGTCATTAGATATAAATCTCAGGTAGAGTAGAACGGGACGAGGCGGCCAAGACGCCACATTTTTGCGTGCAGAGCTCTTGTTCAAAATGATATCAAAACGTGTAAGGTGTTGTTAGAACGCTTGATCATGTGGCTACAAAAGTGCTTCGTGGCATTTTGATTTCGCGCCCGTTACATTTTCTACAACCGTTTTCCAGAGACTATGTTTTTGCTCGACTGTAAAAACGCGATGCGTGGCAGCCAACCATTTCAGCAGTTATTAGACGGCACACAAAGTTTTAATGCACATACGTACAATAATGTATAAGTTCTTCATTACGACCAAGATGATTTATAAAAATAAAAAACAAAAAAAATTTTAAATCGTAAAAGTTAATATGTCATCTTCGTTGCTGCTGTCCGAGGTTTCACAAGGAGTTTATACCTTCTCCGGGCGGTCTCGTCGAGGGCCGCCACAAGCATTTCGCTTCTTACTCTTTTAGGCATAATCTGCCGTTTGTTGGCTACCTCGCCCCACGTGAGATTTTTTCCACAAAAAGTTCACACAAAAAAAATATTTTGAATATCCAAAAACCAACCATTCCATCGTGTTAAGCAGAACAGTCTACTGCGGAAAATGCTTACTTAACTTCTTTTACGCAACCTATACGCGAAGGATAAACAAACGTAAATCACGAAAATGTTCCTTCTGCTAGTAGTTTTTCACAAATGACGCTGCTTTTTACAAACTGCTACAGTCACGACACTCAACTTTGGGTAACAGACAACTTTGCACGTAACAACTTTGCACGCGCCCAGATGGTAACTGGACAACTGTGCACGTCGAAATTTCAACGTGCATAGTTGTCCGTCTGGCCACCGACGTGCACAGTTGGGCACGTGCAAAGTTGACCCCATCCCCTCAACTTTCGGCAAGTACAGCGGACTAACCTAACCGACTTTACATTACAAAGGCGCGTCATTCCAATAAATTCTGTGGGAATAAGAAGAAATTAGCTGCCTCGCCCCGTTCTACTCTATAGATAGTATAAGCGCATCATGGATCTGTGCGACTCGGAGTAGATTTGTCGTAGGCTTTTAGACAAATCCGGTTTTAAGGCGAATTCCTGTAGACATTTGGCTACACGCCGGCCGATAGACGAATTTTTATTTCAGTGATTAGTTTTAGTCCAACTGCTGGATCAACTTAGGAAGTTCGCATAAAAGTCGGCTTGTAGCCTAACTTCTTAAGGCCCGGTGGACCATTGGAATGATCGACAGCAGTGTTGTTTGTATTTTACTTTAAATTCTTATCAAATATTCTGTCTTTGAGTGTTGGCGATACCCTTACATTCTCTGTACCTACCGTTGATTGCTGGCCTTTAACTTCTAATAATATCTTCGGTCTTATAAAATAAACTTTGGGATGTAAATTATGCTTAATTTAACGTTTGATAAGCAACAAATTTTTATTTTTAAGGAAACACTGTATGTATTCCGACTTCTAGCCGAATTCTATTCAGAATTGGAAACATCACGTTTCGGAATCAAACCGATTCCTTCGCCAGAGTACATTTTTACATTTCGCAGAATTTAATATCACAGAAAAAACTTGGGGTAAATGGTGTTGCAGTTCACTTCGTATTTCTACCTGTTCGCATTGGTAAAACACAAATATTGCCTCGATGGGCAGGAACTGTCTTTTGTTCTCATAAAAGTTGTCACCATCGTCTTGAAAATTGGAAGCCACTAGCTTTGATCGCTGAAGTGAAGTTAGCTGATGGTTCGTGTAACAGGCAAATCGGATAAGTGCGGCTTCATAAAGGCTGACTTGACGAATTGTTAGAGCTGTCAAAAGTTCCTTACAAGCATGGGTAAAAGCAGAAAAATACCGAGACGTCAGGGAAAGTTTACCCACATGGGGTAATTTTTGTTGCAGGTAATCTTTACTCAAGAATCAGGATAAAGATTACTCTTAGTTTTTTCTGTGTTATTAATATATTAATATATGTTAACTAAGTTCAAGATAGAGACCGAGTGTGCACACTCGGTCTTTCTAATATTTTATGTTAAATCGGTCCGATTCCGCAACATTATTGTACAAATTCTGAAAAAATAGTCGGGAAGAAGTCAGACTAAAAAAGGGTTTTCCTTATAAATACCAATCTCCAGTGTTATAATGCAATTTAGGAATGGGGTTTATTAAGTAGGAATAAAGGAACGGTTCCTTAAAGGTTGGTTTCCTCGAGCGTACATTGCGAAATTGGGAACAAGTGCAATTCTTGATGATTTGCCGACGGATCCGTGAACAAATGTAACGGAGTTTGCTAGTAAACAATTTATAAGCGGTGGTCAGCGCTATAAGTAATGTAATTGTAAGGCAGCGAAATACCAATTTCGAAAGAAAATGTGTGCATGCTTTAAAGTAGGAATTTTGTGCAGTAAATTCTGGGTGCCATTTGAAGTCACCTTGCTGCAAGCAGTAGTTTATTTTCAGAGTAATGGAGACCAGACGTATTTTCTTAAAGAAAATTTAAATAAAAACATCTTCGGAGATTTCCATCGATTTTAACTCCGTTATAACCCTAATGCTCCACCAAGCCTTAGGAAGATAGGTTCAAAGCTTACTTTTAGGCTAACTTCTTTAGTTGATCCAACTGTTAGATTTAAATTGCCTGAAGGCCGGATTTGTCTAAAAGTCTACCTATCTATATTATCTGTATTAAGGATTCTTAGTTTTTCATTTTTTAAATGTAATTTAGTAACTACCATAGATCCAGGAAGTGTATTTTACGTGTATATAAAAACTATATAGTCTGTATGCAATAGTGTAATCTATAGGATTTACTGCTTTCCGCTTATGTATAATACAATTTGTATTTCCGACTAAGACAATGGAACCTTATCCGAATCATGGATCACTGCTGTTTTTTCTTTAGTTACAGTTTATAAAAGTTATTTGTAATATAAATTTACATTTTGATAAAATTCATTTTTTCCTTGATAAAAATAATGTTTAATATGAAAAGACGGTGGTCATCCGAGATCCGGATTAGGTTTACTTGCTCCAATCCTTAAGAGAAGTTTCTTCTATCCATAATTCATATTTATATACAATAAGAACACATTTGTAAACAAGAAATACTCCATATTTTTATATTTATTTTATATATTTTTTTCGTCCTTCATGTTCGTCTGATTAAAAAGATTTAATAATTTTATACCGTTGAATAATTGAACTTTTTTACACCAATCCTCACGGAGGCTTATTCGATTTTCATTAAATTTTTTTTCTGGGTTCTTGAATTTCTTGAATTTCTGGGTATTTCTGTCAACGGATTTGAAAACAGAAATGTTAAACTGAAATCCATACTTTTTTTAAACTTACCTCCTTTTTCATAGGCTTTGATTCGTTATAATTTCCACATCTTTGAAAAAATCACTGTTTCTACCCCTAATGCCCTAAATGCACCTAGAACTGCAAAATTTGATTTTTTGAAATTTTAGTGGCCACCTTGAAAGAAAATGTATATCTTCGAACATAAAACCGCTACATTTGATAATCTTTTCCGATTTAGGGTTAGCTTCTATATCACGGATTAATAATTTCTCACCAGTTCAAAAACTTCAAGAGCTGATGATGAAAATTAGCTTTAGGCCGATCCTTACCCATGAATTAATAAGTCGAATGAATTTTCTATACCAGGCAGACCTTTGTTGTTTATTAATTCGTTTAAAGTAATCGATCCCGTGAGTACGGATACCGACCTCCGTTGTTTAAAAGTTGGCTTTACTGCAGTTTTATGCAAATATCGTCAAATAAAAGAGTATTTTAATTCTTCAGAGCGGTTATTTGGTGACTGGAGGAGAAGAGTATGAGCTTTCAAACCAGAATGCGGACCACCACCTATCTGGCAAAATAGGAACTGATTTTCAAGATGAATATGAGCAGAGATTGCCTGAAAAATTGCTTAATCCTTGTAAAGACAACCAGTACAGGAGTAATCATCCTGATAGTTTGATTAGATTAATGTATCAATTAGACTTGTCGGTGCTTTGCTTATTTAGAAAGTTGAAATATGAACATAGATATCCTTTACTATCAATAGCATTTGATGATTATGAAATTGAAAAATTTAATCACATTGTTCTTCGCTATGAAGAGAAGTCTATTCATGTACATATCGAGAATGTGGATGAATATTATTTAGATAATGTCATTGGTTATGCTGGATTTTTTACTAAAGAAAAAGAAAAGTTTTTTTTATCAATTATTACTTTGATAGCTTTGTTAAATATCAAATCCCTAAATTAGATAATTCATCGAATACTATAGAATATCTCATTGTATATACTAATTCAGGTTTGGATCTTACAGAAGAAAATAAATTTAAACGAGGAAGGTCCAGAAATTTTTACCCTTTTAAATTTGATAGCTTCAATATGCAAGAATGTGAAATGTTAAAAGACTGTTTTTTTACAAACGATATCGTGCCAGGGCGTGGTTTTTATAAGTTTTCGCGAGATCAAATAATGATAGAGGAACTTTTAAAACGATTAGAATTTTCACCTGCTATACAGGAAGCAATAAAAGACAGAAACCTTTCTCAGGAACTGAAAAAAGAAATAAAAAGAACTTTTGTAGATAAATTAGTATTAGCTGTTAATCAGCCTAGTAGAGAGGAACTCAATAGCATTGTTAAATATGAAATAGAAAAATAGTCAAGATCAAGTTGAAGATTATATAAAATTGCAAGAACGAATATTAAGTAATTTGCTAGTTCCAGAAAAGCCCGAGAAATATCGAAACTATGTATCTAGAATTATATATGAATTCAATTTGTTAACATTCTTTTTGCATGACATGTTTTCGAATAAAAATATGCTTTCCATCAATTTTGAAAGAAACCGCCGCTCCAATGACATTACTATCAATTATAAACATAGAATTACCTACGTAAAGGCTCTCAATGCAGACAGTGGTATTAGTTATAGTCAATTATTTCCTTCCAGAGAAAGGGAAGGAGAGAATTTTTTTTCTATTAGTAAACATTTTACTCTTTTTATTGAAGGGTTAAAATATGATGTTAGGTATTTTATTATATATACTAATGCATATCTCAATCTTACGGAAGAAAGGAGATTTAAGAAAGATAAATCTAGAAATTTTTATCCATTACAATTTGATAGTATAGGTATTCACAAGAAAAGATATAAAGTTTTAAGAGACTGTTCATGTATAAATGAGAAGGGTTTATATCAGTTTTCAAAAGAAGAAACAACAAGAGAGAAAGTTGTAGGTCAATTAAGGCTTCCCCCTTTTCTGCAAAAAGAAAAAGAAGAGGGTAGACTTTCTGAGGAGAATGAAACGGAAATAAAAAAGAAATTCTTAGATAGACTAATATTTGCAACTAAACAGCATGATAAGGAAGAATTAAATAATTTTTTTAGAAAGGATTTTGATGAGAAGCCTAATAATTTGTCATATAATCAGAAAGAGCTATGTGAAATAACGTTACGTTGATTAGAGTCTCATGAATTTTGCCATATTACAAAAGGAATAATGGAAAAGCTTTTGAAAGATATAAAAAATAATAGCTCTAGTTATCGCTTGATTCCGAATGGAGACATTAGTGAGGAAATTAATTTCGCTAAAAGTGTGGTTGGTAGAACAGGGACACCTTCATTTAATCAGTTCTTAGATTTAGATTTACAATAGATCTATCTAAAGTATCTAGTATTTTGAATAGAGGAGGAAATACTTCAGTAACAGCTTTTGAAAGATTATATGATCTTTAGTTCGACAAAAATGGTAATAAAATGCAATATTTAAAAACTCTGGAAAAAGAAGGAATGAATGTGTCTAGTATGTCTGGTATTTTGAATGGAGCAGGAAATAATGCTGCAGAAGCTTTTAAAGGTTTATGTGACCTTTGGTTTGACGAGGGAGGAAACAAAACGTTATATTTGAAATCTCTAGAGGAACAAGGAATTAATTGATCTAGTATATCCAGTATCTTAAATGGAGCAGGATCTAATTCTGCAAGATCTTTTAGAGATTTATATCGTCTCTGGTTTAATGAAGATGGAACTCAAACAAAATATTTGAAAACTCTAGAAAAACATGAAATTAATCTAGCTAATGTTTCGAGCATTTTAAGTAGATCAGGAGCTAACGCTGCAAAAACTTTTGAAGGGTTATATCATCTGTGGTTTGATGCAGGCGGAATTAAAACACTATATCTAAAAACTCTAGAAAAAGAAAGAATAAATCTAGCTAGTGTGTCTAGTATTTTGCATGGAGCAGCAGCTCATGCTGCAAAAGCTTTCAAAGAATTATATGACACTTTTTTTGATGAGCACGGAAATAAAAAACAGCATTTGAAGCACTTCATTGAAGAAAATGATGATAACAAAAGTTTTACGCTTCAGAACTTGTCCAGTATTTTAAATGGGGCAGGAGCTCATCCGCAAGATGCGTTTGAAAAATTACATAGTGTTTGTTTCGATAACGAAGGAAATAGAACAAAATTTTTAGATGATTTTTATAAGGCAGATTTTAAGTCCAGTCACTTGTCCTGTATGTTGTGTGGATCAGGAGTTGGTGCTCCTTCTGCCTTAAGAAGATTGCATAGTATTTGCTTTAATAACGAAGGGAAAATAACAAAACTTTTAGACGATTTCTATAAGATAGGATTTACGACAGGTGATTTATTCAATATAGTTAGTGGAGGCGTTGGTAGTTTAGAAAAATTTCACGATTTTTGTTTTGTAGGAGAATCAAAAATGTATTTAAATCATTTCCTAAATGACAAAGATGGTTTCACGCTGAGTGGTTTATGTAGTACCCTGCATGGAGCAAGAGCGAATGTTTGTTCTGCTTTAAAAGATTTTCATGATGTTTGTTTTAATGAGACAGGTAACAGAACACAGTTTTTAGATGATTTCTGTGGGGCAGGTTTTACAACTAATGATTTATCCCATATATTATCTATGGCAGGAAATAATGCCGCTTCTATTTTTAAAAGTTTTCATAAATCTTGTTTTAATGAAGAAAATTTTTTAAATCACTTCTTAGATGAAAAACAACATTTTACGCTGAAAGATTTATCTAAGATATTACATGGAGTAGGAACTAATACTTGTTCTTCATTAAAAAAATTACATGATCTTTGCTTTGATAAGGCGGGGAACAAAACAAAATATTTAAGCAATCTTATCAAAAATGACCGGCATAGGATATTTGATATATTATATGACAAAGTTAGGAAAGCTGCTTACTAGATTTAAAAAGTTCCTTACTGTTACTAGAGAACTGCTGCAAAAGTGATGTCTTTATAATAAATAGTAATGTCATCAGATCTAATTGTGTTACGGATATTATAAGCAGATCATGGATCTGTGCGACCCGAAGTATATTTATTGTAAGGATCTTACATTTTTAATTTTAAAAATAAATTTTGGAATTTTGTCTATTCGCGTACATAGAAAACCCGAAGGATATTTATGTAATAGTGTGTTCTAGGATTAACTGTTTTCCGCAGTTCAATGGTAAACATTTTTTTACGACTTATCATTAACAGCGAAGTTTCTCGTATACACATATATTTTTGTACAATAAAAGTACATTTATAAAAAATAAATGCTTTATGTATCTATTACTTTTCGTTATTCTTCACTTTCTTCTAATAAAAATGATTTGACAACTTGATATACCTATACTTTAATAATTATCCTTTGCGGCATAGTTTTCCCGTATTTCTACCACAAATGTCCCAAATGCAAGATGAACTGGTCTTATTGAGATTTTAGTGGCCAACCCTAATGAAAAAATATGGGTATTTCAATGTTAAACAATTTGACAAGCAATTTCTCACAAGAAGAAAATTTTCATGAGTTCAGGATGTACACGAGTTTTAAGACGATTTTGGGGGAAATGGGGTGAGCGCAGGTCAGGTAAAATCTGCAAATCATGGAAAAGTCATGGAATTTCGTTGGACATGAAAAATCGGGAAAGATTCTACATATAAGATGAACTGTCAACTATCGCCAAGAAGAATACACTTTTATTAAAAGTATTATGAAATTGAAATTCTGGTCTTTAAATATTATTGGTCTAAGAAAAATCGAGGTGAAGTCAGAGAATTTTGAAAATAAAGTTTTGCATTAAGCCTGTTTCATCTAAACTCGAAATTTAAACTGTTCTCCAGGAATGTTATTATTTGAAAAGCAAGAAAACTCTTTTCTAAATAAGAAAAACTGTTCCGATAAAGCTGTAGCCGACTTTTCACCCAACCCCGAGCTTTAAAATTTTCTAACAAATTCCCTATCGCCTCTAGGATCGCAAATTCTGTTTACTCACAGAAAAGTCTGAAAACCAAAAAGACTCTGTTAGGAATAGAAAAATGCGCTTTTTAAAACCTTTTCGTTTTACAATTGTATATGCAGTACGCTTAAATACACAATTTCTAGCATACACAGAAAAAATAAGTCTTAGAACATTTCCTAGATTAGTGCTGGACTTCTGGACGGGCCATCATTTTTATAAAGTCTCGTATACTTTCTATGAAGTAGTAATAAATTTTCATGGAAAAATAAAGAAAAGTCATTTAAGTTTTCAAGCACAGTCAAGGAACAGCAGTCTTGGAATTCTTATCAGATAGTTTACAAAGAAAATTTATACAGTCATGAAATAGCTATATAAAAAACTCATATTTTCAAAGACTTCAATTGAATAAGTCCATGTGCTTGAAGTTCTGAACGTTCAAATGAATGACATTTTTTACTGATGACTTTACAAGTCAAAAAAAGTGATCAAATGTTTGTTCACTTCTATTGGAAATAATTTATTATCGAAACAGAATTATAATGAATATTTTAAATTGTAGTTGCAGCAATATTTATGAGTAAAATAGAAATCGGGAAAAATATTTCGTTCATTTGAACGTTCGGAACTTCAGGCACATAATAAGTCCGTGATTCAGAAACAAAGAATTTGAATACGAGTCAGGGAAGCACTCCCAAATATTAGATCTTTTTTCACTGCGCATGCGTCAAGTCGGCAACCAGATTGGTTACCATTGGCTTGCTTATTTAAAATGAATAAATGTGCAATTAAATTGTTTTCAACAAAAAGTAATTTTAAAATGCATAAATATATCAAGAATGATTGAAAATCATTAATTATGATAACAAAGGTATCTCTTTCTACGAATTAAAAACCGATCGTTTACTTTTACAACTGGTCGCATGAAGGATTTAAATCTCCAAGATTTAGATGAGGTGAAAATTTTTATTCACTTGATACCTTATTCTGGTAGATATCAAATTCCTTTAACAAAGTTGTACGATTGTTTGTTAAACGAACAATTACAGGCTTCAAAATTTTTAGTGGTATTAAGTATTTCTACGTTTTTCTCAATCTTCGCGATATTACTTATAATACACTAATTGCTATTCAAAATAAATTAGAAGATGGCCATTATTACTTTGAAAAAAACTGGATGTAAGCAGATTGTATTTTCAAGTTCGTATTTCTGTATATAAAATATTCATAAAAATATTAAAATAAAATATAAGAATGTGTTTCATAATAGAATAAAGTGTGTTTGTTTTTCATTACAAAAACATTTACATAAAAGTCATCTTCACATTTATAATTTTAATATATAATGAAAAGTTGTTTCGAAGTTAATCGAGTCACCACTAATACTTCTTAAAACACTGAGAGGTCGCCGAGATTTTACGAATCGAACTTCCGGTTTATTTTTTTCGAAAAGATACACAACAATTGTTTAAAAAATTTCCTCATTTATTTAACAAAATTTATTATTCTGATACAGAATCAAAAATTCTTCTCGTGGATTTTTGTTAAAATTCCTATTACTTATCAAAAATTTCATTTAAAAGAACTATTTTTTTAATAACAATCTATAAAAAGTATTTTCGAAACTATCTCAATAATTCTTTCATCTTTTAATCAAATTCTTTAATTTAAAAAAGAAAGATAACTCAGTTCAATTTTTAAACAGAAATTTCATCATGTGTCGTAGTACTATGTAATTATTTATTTATATCTACTACATATGAAATTATCTGAAAAAAATTTCTATTACATGGATTTTATATTTTTTTCCATAGAATCGACCGGTAGAATTAGTGTTCATGTTATATCTCACAAATTTGAGAAATTATTTGAACAATTTCAGTGTAAATGAAGAAAAAACATTTTCTTACATAAAATCATCCCTTGGTAAAAAAATAATTTTCCGTGAAAAAATATGTCTTTCAATTATTTAAACAGAAATTGTTTAAACAATGTGTTTAATTTATTAAGCAAACTCAGTCTTGCAGCAAGCTGTTTAATTTGCAGCACTCACTAACATTATTTTTACGCGGCCACGCAGTTTTCAGCTGTAGCACAACGTCAAGATTTTTTACTGTGTTTTCAGCCCGAACGATTAACCGAGGGGCTTGAGCGGTTAGGAATGAGTTGCGTTAGTCTTAGAGTATAGGTAGTTCTAATCCCCGCAGCGTGCGTCCAATTTTTTAGAGCGTAAAAAGCGTGCGATTGATGTAAGTAGTAATTGAGTGTTTTACATTATGTTTAAATAAATGTATAAGTTAAAATAATAATATTATAAATTTAGAAAAGAATTTTTTTATTTTTCATTCGCATAAGTGGCTAGTTGGACAGTCTATGAACCCTTCCACGACTGTCTTCGAGAATTTAATATTGGAGTTTTGAACGACTTACAAATTTGTCAGTGATATTTTGTTGGTGGAGTCTAGGAGTGCTTCACTGGCTATGCTGGACGCAATCTAAAAAGTCTTATTTATCTTCAAGCACTATTCGCATGATTTTTCAATACGATATTTTCAAATTTTCAAAATTTTCAAATCAACCTATCCTAAAGTCACAGACTCGGTCAATGAAAATTTCCAGGGCAAGATTACGATATCCGTGGCGACAAAGTTTTAAAGTGGATTCCTATAGGATTTTTGGCGAGAAACACGAATCTGAAAGTTTTAAATCGATATCTCTGATAGTTTTCGAGATATGTCGATTTTTTAAGCTTTTTTCAAATGTGTATGTATATATATATATATATATATATATATATATATATATACATACACACACACACACACAATAGGGGTGTTACCTTACACCGTTTTTGTGAACAGTCACAGAGATGCCTTCCCGCCCCCACAAGGCGTTGGAAAAGGGGTAGGAGTGTTACCTTACATTATTTTTGTGACCTGTCGAAGGGGTGCCTTCCCGCCCCCACGGGGCGTTGGAAAAGGGGTAGGGGTGTTACCTTACATTATTTTTGTGACCTGTCACAGGGGTGCCTTCCCGCCCCCACGAGGCGTTAGAAAAGGGGTAGGGGTGTTATCGTACATTATTTTTGTGACCTGTCACAGGGGTGCCTTCCCGCCCGCACAAGGCGTTGGAAAAGGGGTAGGAGTGTTACCTTACATTATTTCTGTGACCAAT
>CAKNXH010001630.1:409595-433896 GCA_932178445.1 Andricus quercusramuli
GAGTGTTACCTTACATTATTTCTGTGACCAATCACAGGGGTGCTTTCCCGTACCGCACTAGACATTGGAAACAGGTAGGACACCTGTATTATTTGATTATTCAATTTAACAGAAAAAATCGATATATCAAAAACTATTTCAAATATAGATTTAAAAATGTCAGATCCGTGTTTCTCGCAAAAAATGCCATCGAAATAAATATTTAGAAGCTATATTAATAAAAAATAAGTCAATAATTTTAACATAAAAAATATATATATCGAAAACTATTCGAAAAATCAATTTAACAATCATAGATCCGTGTTTCTCGCAAAAAATATCATAGAAATCGAAATTCAGAAAATATGTTAATCAAAAACAAAAGACAATAATTTTAACATAAAGAAATCGATATCTCGAAAAATATTCGAGATATCGATTTAAAAATTTCAGATTCGTGTTTCTCGCCAAAAATCCTATAGGAATCCACATAAAAACTTTGTCGCCACGGATATCGTAATCTCCCCATTTCCAGCACTTTTTTCCCGTGTAGATTTACTTATAAATGATAATAATAGATTCGGGAATCAAATTTTTCTGACGTGTTTTCTTAAAGTTTTTTCACTGAAGTTTTATGAAATTTTGTAAGATAAAATTGTATTTTAATCGAGATTTTTATTCTCAGATAGGTCTGGTGACTGGTGGAAGGGAGTATCGACTCTTAGACCAGAATACGGGCCATAACTTACCTGCCAAAATAGAATGTGATTTACGAGATGAATCTGGGCAGGATTTGCCTGAAGAATTGCTTAATCCTTATAAAGCCAATCAATACAGAAATAATATTCCTCAAACTTTAATCAGATTTATGTATCAATTAGACTTGTCGGTGCTTTTCTTACTTAGAAATTTAAGATATGAACATAAATATCCTTCGCTATCGTTAGCATTTGAAGATTCTGAAATTGATACATTCAATAATATTGTTCTTCGCTATAAAGAGAAGTCTATTCATGTACAAATAGAACATGTAGATAAATATTGTGTAGATAATGCAATAGGTTATGCTGAATTGTTTACTAAAGGAAAAGGAAAACAATTTTTTTTAATCAATAATTACCTCAGTGGCTTTGTTAATTATTTAATCTCTAAATCAGATATTTCATTCAATAATACGAATATAGAATATCTAATTATCTATACTAATTCCGGCTTGGATCTTACTGAAGAAAATAATTTAAAACGAGGACGATCCAAACAATTTTACCCTTTTAAATTTGATAGCGTCAATATGGAAGAGTGCGAAGTCCTAAAAGACTGTTTTTTCACAAATTCTAACGTGCAAGGATGTGGTTTCTATCAGTTTTCACGAGATAAAATAATGAGAGAAGAACTTTTAAAGCGTTTAGACTTTCCAGCTGCTATCCAGAAAGTCATAAGTGAAAGAAAACTCTCTCAGGAATTTGAAAAACAAATAAAAGGACTATTCTTAGATAAATTAGTATTTGCAGTTAATCAACCTAGTAGAGAGAAACTGAACAACACTGTTAAAAGTGAAATGGAAAAAAATAGTGACGTGCAAGACGATTATATAGCATTGAAAGATAAGGTATTACGTGACTTAATAGTTCCAGAAAAGCCTAAAAAGCTTGGCGACCACATATTTGGAATTACATATGAATTTAATTTATTAATGTCCTTATTACATGTCATGTTCTTACGTAAAAATATCTTTTCCATAAATTTTGAAGGAGAAAGTCATGGTATATCTAATGACATTGCTATCAACTATAAAAATAGAATTACTTTCGTAAAGGCTCACAATGCAGATAGTGATATTGGCTATAGTCAATTATTTCCTTCCAAACAACAGGAGAAGAAAAATACGTTTTCGGTTAATAAGCATTTTACTCTTTTCATTAAAGAATTAGAAAAGGATATAAGATATTTTATTATTTATACTAATGTAGGTCTAGATCTTACAGAAGAAAATAGATTAAAAAAATGTCAATCTAAAGCTTTTTATTCTTTAAAATTTAATAGTATCGATATTCGAAAGCGAAAGTACAAGATTTTAAGAGAGTGTTCTTATATAAATTATAATGGTCTTTATCAATTTGCACAGGATGAAACGAGAGAAAAGCTTCTGAGTCTATTAAAGCTTCCTCAATTTTCGCAAAAAGAAAAAGAAAGCAGATTTTCTAATGAGGATGAAAAAGAAGCAAAGAAAAAGTTTTTAGATAAGCTAATATTTGCAGTAAATCAACCGAATAAGGCAGGATATAATGGCATTATTAGAAATGAAGTGGTAAAAGATCATGAGTCTAAAAAAGTTCCATATAGCTGTGAAGAATTACAGGAAATAGCGTTACGTTGGTTAGAATCTCATCGGTTTGGCTATATTACAAAAGAAATAATGGAAAAGCTTTTGGAAGATATTAGAAATAATAGATCTAGTTATCAGGAAATTCAAAATAAAGACATAGAAAAAATCAAATTTGCTAAAAGTGTGACTAGTAGAGAAGGCACACCTGTATTCGGTCGGTTCTTAAATTTTTTAATTCAAGGGGAAGGAAGAAAATATATAGAAATTCTGAAAAGAAAGGGAATAAATCTCTGTAGTATGTCTAGTATTTTAAATGGAGCAAAGGCTGATCCTGCAAAGTCTTTTAAAGACTTATATGATCTATGGTTTGATATAGATGTAAATAAAAAATGTTATTTAAAAAATCTAGAAGATGCAGGAGTAAGTCTAACGACTATGTCTAGTATTTTGAATGGAGCGGGAACTAACGCGGCAAAAGCTTTTAAAAACTTACATGATTTATGGTTTGATGAGCAAGGAAATAAAACAAAATATTTAAAAACTCTAGAAAAGGAAGAAATAAACTTACCTAACATGTCGAGTATTTTAAGTGGGTCAGGAGCTTCTGCTTATAAGGTTTTCAAGGATTTGTATGATATGTGGTTTGATATAGATGGAAGTAAAACACATTATTTAAAAACTCTAGAAGAAGAAGGAATAATTCTATCGAATATGTCCAGTATTTTGCACGGAGCAGGATCTAATGCTACAAATGCCTTTAAAGACTTATACGATATATGGTTCGATGTGGAAGGAAAGAAAACACAATATTTAAAAACTGTAGAAGAAGAAGGAATAAAACTACCTCAGATATCCAGTATTTTGCATGGAGCAGGAGTAAATGCCGCAAAAGGTTTTCAAGACATATATGACCTATGGTTTGATGAACAAGGAAATAAGACAAAATATTTAAAAACTCTTGAAGAAGAAGGGTTAAATCTATCTAATATGTCTGCTATTTTAGGTGGAGCAGGATCGAATGCTGCAAAAGCTTTTACAGACTTGTATAAACTATGGTTTGATAGAGAAGGAAATAAAACACAGTGTTTAAATACTCTAGAAGTAGAAGGAATAAATCTATCTAGTATATCGAATATTTTTCATGGATCAGGATCCAATGCTCACAGGGCCTTTAAGGACTTACATGATCTATGGTTTGATGAGCAAGGAAATAAAACAAAATATTTACAAATTCTAAAAGAAAAAGAAGTGCATCTACCTAATGTGTCCAGTATTTTAAGTGGAGCGAGGACTAAAGCGTGTCAAGCTTTTAAGGACTTGTATGATCTATGGTTTGATGAGCAAGGAGATAGAACTCATTATTTAAAAACTCTAGAAGAAAATAGTATAAATTTGTCTAATATATCCAGTATTTTAAGTGGAGCAGGATCTAATGCTGCAAAAGCATTTAAAGACTTATGTGATCTGTGGTTTGATGGAGAAGGAAATAAAACACAATATTTAAAATCTCTAGAAAAAGAAAGAATAAATCTAGCTAGTATGTGTGGCATTTTGCATGGAGCAGCAGCTCACGCTGAACAAGCTTTCAGAGGATTATATCATCTCTGGTTTGATAAAGAAAGAAATAAAACCAATTATTTAAAAACTCTAGAGAAACAGGAAATTAATCTAGCTACTATAACGAATATTTTGAATGGCGCAGGGTGTAATGCTACGAAATCCTTTAAAGACTTATATAATCTATGGTTCAATACGGAAGGAAATAAAACAATGTACTTAAAAACTCTAGAAAAAGAAGGAATAAATCTAACAACTATGTCTAGTATATTAGGTGGAGCGGGAGCTAATTGTGCAAAAGCTTTTCAAGACTTATATGACCTTTGGTTTGATGTAAAAGGAAATAAAACGCATTATTTGAAAACCCTAGAAAAAGAAGGAATCAATCTACCTAATGTCTCTAGCATTTTAAGTAGATCAGCAGCTAAGGCTGCAAAAACTTTTGAAGGATTATATGATCTTTGGTTTGATAAACAAGGAAATAGGAAACAGCATTTAAAGGACTTTATTGGTAAAAAAGAGGGGGGAAAAAGTTTTCATATACATAGCTTATCGGGTATGTTAAGTGGGGCTGGAGCTAACGCTAAAGATGCTTTTGAAAAATTGCATCGTATTTGTTTTACCGACGAAGGAAAAAGAACAGAACTTTTAAATGATTTCTATAATGCAAGTTTTGAGCCGAGTAACTTATCCTCTATATTATGTGGGGCAGGAGTTCGGGCTTCTTTCTTTCTGAAGAAATTGCACACTGTTTGTTTCGATGAAAAAGGAGAAAGAACGAAACTTTTAGATGATTTGAATAAGATAGGGTTCGCGCCAGGTGATTTATGTCGTATATTGAGTGGAGCCGTAAATAGTTTAGAAGAATTTCATGATTTTTGCTTCAGACCAGAGACAAAGAAATATTTAAATCACTTTGTAAATGAGAAAGAAGGTTTTTCTCCAAGTCATTTATCTGTGATATTACATGGAGCAAGATCTAATGTTTGTTCTGCTCTTAAGGATTTGCATGATGTTTGTTTTGATGAAACTGGAAATAATACCAGGGTTTTAGATGATTTTTATAAGGTAGGTTTCGAGCCGAATAATTTATCCAAAATATTATGTATGGCAGGAAATAATGCCTCGTCTATGTTAGTAAATTTTCACAAATCCTGTTTTAATGAACAAAATTATTTGAGTCACTTCTTAGCCGAAAAAGAACTCTTTACACCAAAAAATTTATCGAAGATTTTAAAGAGAGCAGGACTTAATATTTGCCCTACTTTTCAAAAATTCCATGATATTTGTTTTGATGAAGAAGGAAAGAAAACAAATTATTTAAAGAGTCTTATCCAAAATGAGCTGTCGTACCAGATACTTAATATTTTATTTGAAAATGTTAGAAAAGATCGTTCAACATTGCAATGATGGAATCGGATTGAATATTATTAGGAAATTGCTGCAAAAGTGATGTCTTTATAATGAACAGTAAAGTAATTGGGTATAGATCTCCGGAACAGATAGTATAAGCGGATCATGGACCTGTGCGTCTCGAAGTATATCTGTCGTACTCTTTTAGACAAATCTGGCTTTAAGCCGAATTCATAGGTATTTGCCTAAACGCCTTCTGCCTTAGAGTGTTCGCTTTTCCGAAATATTCCGAAATATTCCGAAATATTATTCTACAAATTCTGAAAAAAATAGTGTGGATAAAGTCGAAATAAAAAAAGTTTTTATTTATAAATACCAATCTCCAGTGTTATAAGGCAACTTCGGAATGGGGTATATCGAGTAGGAATAAAGGAAAAAAAGCTGCTTTAAGCTGTTTCTTAAAGGTTGGTTTCGTCGAGCGTATATTGTGAAATTGGGAACAAGTGCAATTCATGATAATGGGCCGACGCGACGTTTCTATTACTAAATCTAATGGATGTTACCAGTAAACAATTTCAAAAGAAAGTGTGTGCATTCTGTAAAGCAGGAATTTTGAGCAATAAATTCTCGGTGCCACTTAAACTTACCTTGCTGCAATCAGTAGTTTATTTGTTATTTTTAGAGCAATAGAAACCAGACGTATTTTCATAGTTAGGCTAAAAGCTTAGTTTTAGGCTAACTTCATAATTTGATCCGGCTGTTAGAATAAAATGGGCTTAAGGCCAGATTTTTCTAAAATCCTACGACACATCTATATTATCTGTATTAAGTATTCTTTATTTTTTAAATGTAATTTAGTAACTACCATAGATCCAGGAAGTGTATTTTGCGTGTATATAAAAACTATATAGTCTGTATGCATTAATGTATTCTGTGGGATTCACTGCTTTTCGCAGATGAATAATACAATTTGTATTTCCGACTAAGGCAAGGGAACCTCATCCGAATTACGGATCACTGCTGTTTTTTTCTTTAGTTACAGCTTATAAAATTTATGTATTGTATAAATTTTTATTTTGATAAAATTCATTTTTTTCTTTATAAAAATAAAGTTGATTATCAAAACACGGTGGCCATCCGAGATCCGGATGAGGTTCACTTGCGCTAATCATTAAGATAAGTTTCTTCTATCCATACTTCATATTTATGTACAATTACAATTAGAACACATATGTAAAAAAGAAATACCCCAAATTTTTATAGTTATTTTATATATTTTTCGTTCTTCATTTTCGTCTGTTTAAAAAAGATTTGATAATTTCATACCGTTAAATAATTGTCTTTTTTTTACATTAAACCTCACGAAGCCTTATTCGATTTTGATTACATTTTTTTTCTGGGCTCTTGAAGTTTTATCCTACTGAATTTTTGTCAACAGATTTTGGAAACAGAAATTTCAAACTGAAATCCAGACATTTTTGAAACTTACTCCCTTTTTCATAGGCTTTGCTTCGTTATAATTTCCACATCTTTAAAAAAATCACTGTTTCTACCCCTGATGTCCCAAATGCAGCAAGAACTGGAAATTTTTATTTTTTGAAATTTTAGTGGCCACCTTGAACAAAAAGATATTTCTTCGAACATAAAAACGTTTCATTTTATAATTTTTTCGATTTAGGGTTAGCTTCTATATCACGGATTACTAATTTCTCACCGGTTGAAAAACTTCAAGAGCTGATGATGAAAATTAGCTTTAGGCCGATCATGGCGATATTTAAAATAAATATTTAAGGGTATATACCGTACCGTCACGTGATCAATTCTTTTAAACGAACTTGTCCATAAATTAACAAGTCGAAAGCATTTTCTATACCAGGCAGACATTTGTTGATTAGTAATTCGTTTAAAGTAATTGGTCCCGTGAGTACGAATACCGACCTCTGTTGTTTAAAAGTTTGTTTTACTGCAGCCTTATGCAAACTTTGTCAAATAAAATATCATTTTAATTCTTTAGAGCGGTTCTTTGGTGACTGGAGGAGAAGAGTATGAGCTTTCAAACCAGAATGCGGACCACCAAATATCTGACAAAATAGGAACCGATTTTTAAGATGAAAATGAGCAGAAATTGCCTGAAAAAACGCTTAATCCTTGTAAAGACAATCAGTACAGGAGTAATCATCCTGATAGTTTGATTAGATTAATGCATCAATTAGACTTGTCGGTGCTTTGCTTATTTAGAAAGTTGAAATATGAACATAGATATCCTTCACTATCAATAGCATTTGAAGATTATGAAATTGAAAAATTTAATCACATTGTTCTTCGCTATGAAGAGAAGTCTATTCATGTACATATCGAGAATGTGGATAAATATTATTTAGATAATGTCATTGGTTATGCTGGATTGTTCACTAAAGAAAAAGAAAAGAAAGGTTTCTTTATCAATTATTACTTTGATAGCTTTGTTAAATATCAAATCCCTAAATTAGATCATTCCTCGAATAATATAGAATATCTCATTATATACACTAATGCAAGTTTGGATCTTACAGAAGAAGATAAATTTAAACGAGGAAGGTCCAGCAATTTTTACCCTTTTAAATTTGATAGTGTCAATATGGAAGAATGTGAAATGTTAAAAAACTGTTTTTTTACAAATGATATCATGCCAGGGCGTGGTTTTTATCAGTTTTCGCGAGATAAAACAATAAGAGAAGAACTTTTAAAACGATTAGAATTTTCACCCGCTATGCATGAAGCAATAAAAGAAAGTAACCTTTCGCAGCAACTCAAAAAAGAAATAACAAGAACATTTTTAGATAAATTGGTATTTGCGGTTAATCAGCCTAGTAGAGAGGAACTCAACAGCATTGTTAAATGTGAAATGGAGCAGAATAGTCCAGATCAAGTTGAAGATTATATATCATTGAAAGAAAGAATCTTAAGTAATTTGGTAGCTGCAGAAAAGCCCGAAAAGTTTCGAAACTATGTATCGAGAACTACCCAGTAAGAAGGCTTGCATTAAAAAGTATTGGAAAATTTTATGTACCCAGTGGTAACGTAACAAATATTGAATACTTCTGGATCCCCTTTCTGTCCTCCCGTTTTGAATCTCCACAACAGTAGAAGTTATCTCTTAAATTGTAACCCTTTCTATACCCAGTGGCAGTGATATTTTTCTGAATAATTTTGGATACCGCGAAGCAACCGCGAAATATAAAAATTTTAATCTTTTTTTCGAATTTTCTGTTTTTCGAATAATAATGAAGTCAAAAGCTTTTTAAAATATAGCATCGGTCATTTTACGACGTCAGGATTAATTTCCACACAGATGGCTATGGTGAAAAATAATTTTTTGAATTTTTTATCATCATTTTATATTTTTGTAATTGATAATATTTAAACAAAGCCAATATTTTACGATAAAGAGATGTATTTTTGTGAATAACCCTACTAGATTTTGCAAATTTCTTGCTTTTGGGGTGCGTTCTAATGCTTCAAACGACAATTGTCTTTTTAGTTTATTTGAGGTTACGTTTGGCAGCTCCGATTGGCTTTGAAAGGGATTGCAATCTTATTATTTTCGCCGCCTAATGAGGATCAAAAAACGAAGGACAGAAAAGGCATTCTTAGGGATTCCAAATTTCTAATACTTTTTAATGCAAGGCTTCTTACCGGGTACATATGAATTCAATTTGTGAACACTCTTTTTGCATGACATGTTTTCGCATAAAAATATGGTTTCTATCAATTTTGAAGAAAACCGCCGCTCTAATTACATTTCTTTTAATTATAAAGATAGGATTACCTACGTAAAGGCTCTCCATGCAGACAGTGATATTAGTTATAGTCAATTCTTTCCTTCCAGAGAAAGGGAAGGAGAGAATTTTTTTTCTATTAATAAACATTTTACTCTTTTTGTTGAAGGGTTAAAATATGACGTTAGGTATTTTATTATATATACTAATGCATATCTCAATCTTACGGAAGAAAGGAGATTTAAGAAAGATAAATCTAGAAATTATTATCCATTAAAATTTGATAGTATAGATATTCACAAGAAAAGATATAAAGTTTTTAGAGACTGTTCATGTATAAATGAGAAGGGTTTATGTCAGTTTTCAAAAGAAGAAACAATAAGAGAGAAAGTTGTAGGTCAATTAAGGCTTCCCCCTTTTCTGCAAAAAGAAAAAGAAGAGGGTAGACTTTCTGAGGAGAATGTAACCGAAATGAAAAAGAAATTCTTAGATAGACTAATATTTGCAACTAAACAGCATGATAAGGAAGAATTAAATAATTTTGTTAGAAAGGATTTAGATGAGATGTCTAATAATTTTTTATATAATCAGAAAGAGTTATGTGAAATAACGTTACGTTGGTTAGAGTCTCATGAATTTTGCCATGTTACAAAGGGAATAATGGAAAAGCTTTTGAATGATATACAAAATAATAGCTCTAGTTATCATTTGATTCGGAATAGAGACATTAGTGAGGAAATTAATTTCGCTAAAAGCGTGGTTGGTAGAACAGGGACACCTTCATTTAATCAGTTCTTAGGTTTTTTAGTTAATGGAGAAGGGAAAAGATATCTAGAAGTTCTGAAAAGAGAAACAGTAGATTTATCTAAAGTATCTAGTATTTTAAATAGAGCAGGAAATACTTCAGTACGAGCTTTTGAAAGATTATATGATCTTTGGTTTGACAAAAATGGAAATAAAATTCAATATTTAAAAACTCTGGAAAGAGAAGGAATGAATGTGGCTAGTATGTCTGGTATTTTGAATGGAGCAGGAAATAATGCTGCAGAAGCTTTTAAATGTTTATGTGACCTTTGGTTTGACGAGGGAGGAAACAAAACGTTATATTTGCAATCTCTGGAGGAACAAGGAATTAATTTATGTAGTGTATCCAGCATGTTAAATGGAGCGGGATCTAATTCTGCAAAATCATTTAGAGATTTATATAATCTTTGGTTTGGTGAAGAAGGAACTCAAACCAAATATTTAAAAACTCTAGAAAAACATGACATCAAACTAGTTCATATGACGAGTATTTTGAACGGAGCAGGAAATAATGCTGTGAAAGCCTTCAAAGTATTATATGATCTTTGGTTTGATGAGAAAGGAAATAGAACAGAATATTTGACAACTTTAGAAAAAGAAGCTTTAGCAAAAGCTTTTCAAGACTTATATGACTTATGATTTGATGCAGAAGGAAATAAAACGCATTATTTGAAAACTCTAGAAAAAGAAGGAATCAAGCTACCTATTGTTTCTAGCATTTTAAGTAGATCAGCAGCCAAGGCTGCAAAAACTTTTGAAGGATTATATGATCTTTGGCTTGATAAACAAGGAAATACAAAACAGCATTTAAAGGACTTTATTGGGCATAAAGAGGGGAAAAAAGTTTTCATATACATAGCTTATCGGGTATGTTAAGTGGGGCAGGAGCTAACGCCAAAGGTGCTTTCGAAAAATTGCATCGTATTTGTTTTACCGATGAAGGAAAAAGAACAGAACTTTTGGATGATTTCTATAAAGCAAGTTTTGAGCCGAGTAACTTATCCTCTATATTATGTGGGGCAGGAGTTCGGGCTTCTTCTTTTTTGAAGAAATTGCACAGTGTTTGTTTCGATGAAAAAGGAGAAAGAACGAAACTTTTAGATGATTTCAGCAAGATAGGGTTCACGCCAAGTGATTTATGTGGTATAATGAGTGCAGCAGTAAATAGTTTAGAAGAATTTCATGATTTTTGCTTTAGACGAGAGACAAAGAAGTATTTAAATAGCTTTGTAAATGAGAAAGAAGGTTCTTCGCCAAGTAATTTATCTGAGATATTACATGGAGCAAGATCTAATGTTTGTTCTGCTCTTAAGGATGTGCATGATGTTTGTTTTGATGAAACTGGAAATAAAACAAGGTTTTTAAATGATTTTCATGAAATAGGTTTCAAACCGTGTGATTTATCGAAAATATTATGCATGGCAGGAAATAATGCCTCCTGGCTGTTAGTAAAGTTTCACAAATCTTGTTTTAATAAAGAAAATTATTTAAATCACTTCTTAGCCGAAAAAGGACTCTTTACACCAACAAATTTATCTAATATATTAGATAGAGTAGGACTTAATGTTCGTCCTACTCTCGAAAAATTGCATGATCTTTGCTTTGATGAAGAAGGAAAGAAAACAAATTATTTAAAGAGTCTTATCCAAAATAAGCCATCGTATCAGATAGTTAATATTTTATTTGAAAAAGTTAGAAAAGATCGTTCCACATTGTAATAATGGAATCAGATTGAATATTATTAGGAAATTGCTGCAAATGTGATGTCTTTATAATAAACAGTAATGTCATTGGGTATAAATCTCCGTAACAGATAGTATAAGCGAATCATAAGCCTGTGCAACTCGGCGTATATCTGTCGTAGGGTTTTAGACAAATCCGGCTTTAAGCCGAATTCCCAGGCATTTGGCTAAACACCGGCCGAGAGGCGACTTTTCATTTCAGTGATCAATTTTAGTCCAACTGCCGGACCAGCTTAGTAAGTTAACCTAAAAGTCGGCTTTTAGCCTAACATTTTAAGGCCCGATGGACCATGGGAACAATCGACAGCAGTGTTATTTATATTTTACTATAAGTTATTATCAAATATTCTGAAATTCTGACAAAAAAAAATTTCTACCTTTGAGTGCTGGAGATGCCCTTACATTCTCTGTGCCTACCGTTGATCGCGGGCCTTTAACTTGTACCTACTAATATCTTCGTTGTTATAAAATAAACTTTGGAATGTAAATTATGCTTAATTTAACGTCTGAGAATCAACAAACTGGCATTTATAAGGAAACACCTTATGTATTCCGACTTCTACCTGACTGTTCTATTCAGAATTTGTGAAATAACGTTTTGGAATAAAACCGATTCCATCGCCAGATTACCTTTTTACATCTCGCAGAATTTAAAACCAAGATAGTTTGTAAGAAGATTGTCATATGTTATAGATGTTAACTAAGTTTAAGATAGAGACCGAGTGTGCACTCTCCGTCTTCCTCGGTCTAATTCCGAAACATTATTGTACAAATTCTCAAAAAAATAGTCTGGATGATTTCGGAATAAAAAAGTGTTTTCCTTATAAATACCAATCTCCAGTGTTACAACGCAATTCAGGGACGGGATTTATCAAGTAGGAGTAGAGGAAGGGTTGCTTAAAGGTTGGTTCCTTCGAGCGTACATTGCGAAATTGTGCAATTCTTGATGATTTACCGACGGATCCGTGACTTAATTTAACGCAGTTTGCTAGAAAACAATTTATAAGCGGTGGTCAGCGATATAAGAAATTTAATTTTAAGGCAGCGAAATACCAATTTCGAAAGAAAATGTGTGCATGCTTTAAAGCCACTTGAGCTCACCTTGCTGCAATCAGTGGCTTATTTTTTTATTTTAGAGTAATGGAAACCAGACGTATTTTCTTCATGCAAATGTAAATACTAATGTAAATACTCTTTGAAGATTTCAGCGATTTTAAATCTATTATAATCATAATGCTCCACCAAGCCTTAGGAAGTTAGGCTAAAAGCTTACTTTTAGGCTAGCTTCTTAATTTGATCTAACTGTTAGATTAAAATTATCTTAAGGCCGGATTTGTCTAAAATTCTACGACGTATATATATTATCTGTATTAAGAATTCTTAGTTTTCTATTTTGATAATATAATTTAATAACTACTATAGATCCAGGAAGTGTATTTTGCGTGTATATAAAAACTGTATAGTCTGTATGCAATAGTGCAGCTGTGCGCGGTCAAAAAGCAGTAAGCGCCATTGTTTCAAAATTTAGTAAAGCACTGTATCAAGTGTAATTTAACGTAAATAATACGTTTAACAGTGATATTTCATAAATTAAAATAATTTAATTCATGTAAATTTAAAAAGGCGCTTAAAAAGTGTTTTTTAAATGTAAATTTGACTACTTTTCGATTCATACTAGCATAAAACTGAACTTTACTAAACATGCTCACTATATGTAAAAGTTAATTTTCAAATATGTAATAGTTTTGTATGGCAAATCATAAACGCGTTCACCTTTAGTATAAAAAATTTTCTTTTTGGCGCATACTGCTTTTTGACTGCGCACAGTCGAGTGTATTCTATAGGATGTGCGGCTTTCCGCAGACGAATAATACAATTTGTATTTCCGACTGAGGCAAGGGAACCTCATCCGAATCACGGATTACTGCTGTGTTTTCTTTAGTTACGTTTTATAAAAGTCATTTATAATATAAATTTTTATTTTGATAAAACTCATTTGGTTTCTTTATAAAAATGAAGTTTAATATGAAAACACGGTGGCCATCCGAGGTCCGGATTATGTTGATTTGGCCTAATCAATAAGAGATGTTTCTTCCATCCATACTTCATATTTATGTACAATTAGAACACATTTGTAAAAAAAAATACCCCATATTTTTATATTTATTTTTTATATTGTTCTTTCTTCATTTTCGTCTGATTAAAAATATTTAATAATTTAATACTGTTAAATAATTGTCCTTTTTTACGCCAATCCTCACGAAGCCTTATTCGATTGTAATTAAATTTTTTTCTGGGTTCTTGAAGTTTCATACTACTGAATTTCTGACAACAGATTTGGAAACAGAAATGTTAGACTGAAATCCAGAATTTTTTTAGCTTACCTTCTTTTTCATAGGCTTTGCTACATTTGATAATTTTTTCCTATGTAGGGTTAGCTTCTGTATCACGGATAACTAATTTCTCACCAATTGAAAAACTTAAAAAGCTGATGATGGAAATGAGCTTTAAGCCGACCATGACGATATTTAAAAAAAATAATTAGGTGTGTGTACCGTACTGTAATTGATCAATTCATTTACTTATGCACTTGTTTCGATTTTTTTTCGATTCGGAAATTATTGAAATACGTTCTCAATTAGTTAGATAAATATTACAGTTCGAATTAAATATCATTAAGAAAATAGGCGATCAGATATTTTGAAAGGATTAGGAGTTTAGGTTATAACCAATTGAAATTAAAACACTATCACCCTTTTTGTATTTTTTCATAAAATTATCGATTCACTTTCAAACAAACAATTAATGTATGCTAAATTGCACAATTATAGAACTATGTTTGATGAGTTAGAGTTAGATGGTAATTGTTAAAGTTAAGAATTAATTTAGAAAATGCAAACATGTATTTTTAGAGTATGAGGAGTTTAGGGTAAAATAGGCGAGGATGAACACTCGATCTCCGAGCTTAAAACCGTACGGTTGTTCTCTCATTGTAAACGTCGAGTCTCTGTTTCAATAACATTTCATCTTTATCTTGCACAATCAAAATTCGTTTTTTTTTTCATCTTGTTGATTTGAAATTAAATTATATTCGTTTTTAATAAGAATTTCAGTACAACACGAGGAGAACTCTAGTTCCTCATAGTCACACCTTTGCTGATGATCTCACGGATGCCGGCGAAACAGGGAGCGGTAAGGGTGATGCCGGAGATAGTACCGATGATGGTGAGGTTCAGTTTACTACGCCAGGAAACTTGGGATGGTTAGAGAAGGAATGTGGACTACACTGTAAAAAAATCTTTTGTGATATTTACAATTAGATTGTAATTCACGAGCAGTGTATTTTCAAATTGCATTGTATAACCTGGTAAATTTACGAATGTCACTCAGAAAGTCACAATCTAGTCCAATTTCACCCCATGGAACAGTATGAACTAACTGTCCGATGTAAAATGACGATGGAAATTATTTGATCAGTATGGTAAGTAGTCAATTTACGTAAGTGAATAAATTTAAATGGGCTTATAAATTGACACTTTTTTTTGGTAAAGTTGCAGTATCTAGCATAATTTCACAAACGGGTTGTATTGTTACGTCTTGGCATCCTGAGAAATTACGGACAGGACATACATTGACAATCCATCGACAAACTGACAGACACAGATGGCGCGTTGGACTTTATCATAAAATTACATCTTAGAGCATCTAATATTGCTCTAATAGTGATAAGTTCTATGTGAATAAAAAAATATGTCTTTTTTATTCAAAACGATATATAAGAAAAGTAATATGCGCTTCATTTATCCTGCTATAATGTTTAAAAATTTACAATCGCACGAACAGAACCTCAAAATTAAAATGTGGTCCTGGCAATCTACGTCCTGCATTCTTTTTACAAAAGTGTGTAAACTTACATCGTCACACGCAGATTGAATAATTTCCATCGTGGCACGATGTAAAATTACATCAACTTTTTTTACAGTGTAGCTGACAGGAGGACTCGAAGTAGGCCGTCCAATCGGGAACTGCTTAATAGCTCCAGAGCTGGTAGCTTAGCATCGAGACAACTTTTTGATAAATGGAGGCAGGGTGAGGGTTTGCGGATAAAAGCAATGAGGGGTATAAGACAAAAGACAATCAAAGATCAAGGGAAGAAGAGGGGAAAGAGCAGGGAGATAGTTGCGGAAAAAGTTTTTAAAAAAGTGCCTAACCGAAGTCTGAATGGCATGCAAAATCGAGGGGATGAGGTTTGGGAGGAAATGAGGAAAGTTAGAGAGAAGTGGGAAGAATGGGATCTGGTGTGGCGGCAAGAAAAAGATAAGGTTGGAGGATATTCAGAAAAAGCAAAGGATGAGTGAGAAAGAGAAAAAATCTGATATGGAGAAGCTGGAAGAAAGAGTGAGGAAGCTAGAATGTAAGTCTGAGGATATAAAGAAAGGAGATGAAGGGGTAAGAGAAGGAGAGAGAATAAAGTATAAGTGAATGAGAACGTTATACTTGAAAATGTAAGATTGAAATCGAGATTGAAAGAGTTAGAAAGTAAAATGAAAGTAGATGAGAAGACGAAATGAAGTAGAAATAAAGTGATTAGAGGAATGAAAGTGGACAGTGAATCAGGAAGAGAAGAAGTGGATAAGTTGATACATGTGGCAGATGTAAGAGGCACAGAAAAATAAGGTAAAGGGAAGAAAGAAAAGGGGTATGGTGTCAGGAGTGAGGAATGAATTGGCGGGAGAAAAGAGAATAGAAATAGGATCTGAGGAAACGAATGGAGTAAGGACGAGAATGGTGAAGTTAAGAAGAAGAAAGGTGAGGATAGTTTGCGTTTACAGGAGAAGAAGAGAAGAAGAAGGTTGGAGTGTGATTAGGAAATGGGTGGCGAAAAAGGACGACTAATTGGTTTTGGTAGGAGGAGATCTGAATGCTTGGACGGGGGAACAGGGAGGGGAAATATGGGATGAAGAGAGTGAGACTTTCAGGAGAATATCGAAACACGAACAGTTGGGCCAGGAAGGTAGGACTCTGTTGGAAATTCTGGGAGAAACTGGATGGTTCATTTGTAATGGGAACTCGGAAGGGGATGGGGAAGGTTAGATAACGTTTTTTTAGGAAAAGGGGAAACAGTAATGGACTAAATTTTGGCCGAAAAAAAGATAAGGACGCTGTTGGAAAGAATGGAAGTAGGGAACGAAATAGGGTCAAAACACTTCCCGGTCATTGCAACGTTGAAATGCGGAAATAAGAGAATAGAGGAAAGGAATAAAGGGGGGGGGGCGACAGGGAAGAAAGCAAGGATGGACAAATGGGGAGTGGATAAGCTAAGAGAATATACGGAAAGAATGGAAGAAGAGAATGTGGTTATTGAAGATGGGGTAGGCGTGGATAAGATGTTGTGCAAGACGAGGGGAAGGGTAGAGAAGATAGTGGAAGAAATTAGGCCAAGTGAGGAAGAAAGAAGGGGGAAGAAAGGATGGTGGGATTTGGAATGTGTAAAGAGTAAAGAGCGTATACAGTTATCGTTAAAGAATTGGAGAAGAGGAGAGATAGAAAGAAGTATGATAAAGGAAAAAAGGAACACGAGAAATTTCTGGATGTAAAACGACAGGAGGAGAAGGCGAGACACATGGAGGAGGTAGAGTAAGCAATAGAGGAAGGAAGAGTGGGAGGTTATTAATAGAGAAAGGAGGGGATGGCAAGAAATCAGTTAAAAGATAAGTATGGATGAATGGACGGTATATTTCAAGAAATTGCTAGGAGGGGTGGAAAGTAAGGTGAGTGGGGAAAGTAGAAAGATCATGGAGGGAGGCATGGAAGGTCGGAAGGAGGTGGATAAAACAATTCAGAAGTTAAAAAGAAACAAGGCGACAGGAGAGGATAGGCTGGAGAATGAAGCGTTGATATTTGGCGAAAGTAGGGGTAGAGAAGAGATTTGGGAAGTATGTAATAGAGTATGGAGAGGGGAAGGATGGCTGAAGGAGTGGAGAACGGGTTTGGTAGTTCTTTTATTAAAAAAGGAGGGGTTAGAAAAGTGGAAGATTATAGAGGAATCACTCTCGTGCCAGTAACGTATAAAATATGCGCGGAGGTGCTTAGGAAGAGATTAGAAGAACAGGTAGAAGAGAAAGGAAGTATTCCACACAATCAAGCAGGATTCAGGAAGGGGATGGGGACAGTGGATAACATTTTTGTTCTGAATTATCTAGTCAACAGGAAGCTGGGATAGAAAAAAGGAAAACTGATCACACTTTTCGTAGATTTTAAAGCAGCTTCCGACTCGATGAATAGAAAAGTTTTGTGGAAGGCAATGAAAGAAAGGGAGGTGGGCGAAGAGCTGATAGATAGGATAAAAGAGGTATGCACGGAAGCGAAGACAAGGGTGATGATCGGGGAACAGAAAGGAGAGGAGTTCTGGACGGGGAGGGGTCTCAGGCAAAGGTGCCCGCTAAGCCCGTTGTTGTTTAGCATATTGTTCGCAGACCTAGAAGAGAAAATGGTAAAGGGGGTACAATTATAGAAAATAAGATACTATACTCGTTAGCATACGTGGACGATATGGTGCTTCTGGCAGAGAATGAAAGTGGAATGAACTTGCTAATGAAAGGATTCGAAGAATATGTGAGAGAGAAAGGCCTGACAATTATTGTGATAAAGACAAAGATAGTATGTTTTAGGAAGAGAATGAAGTAAAGTATGGATGGAAGATAAATGGAGAAATGATGGAAATGGTAGAGGAATTTAGTTATTTAGGATTCTGGTTCGAAGCGGGAAGTGGAAATGATCTGCAGGTAAAAAAAAGGATGGAAAGTGCGAGTAAGGTGATGGGTCAAGTTTGGGGGATTGAAAAAAGAAGATTCAAAGAGGACTAGAAGATGAGAGTATGGCTGTTTGATTCACTGGTATGGTCAGAGATGTGTTATGGAGTGGAGGTTTGGGGGTGAAGGATTACAAAAAGGTAGAAAATATGCAAGAGAGATTTCTGAGATGGGTTATGGGAGTGAGCTGGAACTGCCCTGGTTATATGTTGAGGGAAGACACAGGGTGAGAGAAATTGGTGATAAAGCAGAGGAAAAGGGTCTGGTATTTCGAAGAGAAACTTAAGAGTGGTAAGGGTAGGAAAGTTGCACAGGTATGTCTGCAGGAAATACTAAATAGAGAGAAGAGGTAACACGGGACATTCAAGATGGGAGGAGGAGAGATGGCAAGTTGGAAGGGAATGGAGAATGTGTGCCGAGGGGAGGGAGTGGCAGGAAGTAGAGAGTGAAATGAGTGAGAAGCAGGAAGAGATGAGGTGGGAAAAGATTATGAAGTTAAAATACAATAAATGGTATAGATTCGTCAAGATGTAAAAGGTCTCAGAATATCTAGGGAAATTGGAAAAAGGAGTGCAGGTGGTCCAGAATGATACGTTTCAGAGTGTGAGAAGGCATGAATGAGTGTAAATATTAGGTGAGTGAAGAAATGAAAATGTGTAGGGTATGTAGGTATGAAAGGGAATCGTGGGAGCACGTGTTGGAGAGATGTACAGGGGAAGAGGAAGCGGGAAAGAGCGTGGTAGATAAAGTTAGGTGGATACTGAGCGGTTGCGTACCAGGGGAAGAAGTAAGTGAAAGGCTTAGAAGAGAAAAGGGAAGAGAGAATGCATGGGAGAGGAGAAAACCGAAATTGAAACAAGAGAAATATGTATAAGGAAAATTAGTGTTGCGTTGAGTTAGTTAGATGATAGATATTAGTTAGATGTCCTGGAAGGTCTCGCGCACTTGTAAGATGATAGTCAAGACCTAGTAACATATTATTTAAGAACTTGTAGATAATGAGAAGGCGAAGCGATTATAGGTTAAGTTAAGCATAAGGCATAGTGGTTAAGTGAAATTGTAAAAGATAAAGCCTCAAACCTGTAGAAGGGAGGGTAATAAAATACAATACAATGCAATGCAAAAATCTACATATTTTCTCTTAATAAAAGCTACATAAAAATACCGCAGCCTTCTTCCCAAGAGTTCTGAATTGAAAAGAAGAATGTTATTTTTTGATTGATTTCTGTAGGTAGTTTTCTGTCTTGGAAGTGTTTCAAATCGATTAATATAATATTAAAATTTTTATAATTTTAAATCTAAACCCTTCAGATGAAACAATTTCCAAGTTATCGATTGTTCATTGAAATATGGAATATATGCAACGAATTAATTTCACGATCCAAATTAAGAAAATGTTTAATTTAAAAATTCTATGAAATTTAAAATTGTTATAGTATTTTCAAAATTTTCAGAAGGTAGCAAGTATAATATTTTCTAACCGATTAAGCAGTATATTCAAAATTTTCAGTAGATATTAAATATATTTAAAAATGAATCCTCTGAAATTGTCCAATTAGACTAAAATTCTAATGAGAATTACAATATTTACCACTGACCTTAATGACATTTTTCGATTGAACAAAACAAAATAAAAAATCCTAATCTCTCCTTGAGATAAAAATAAGAACAAGAAATGGTGTTTTTATATTTAAAATTGCTTTATCTTCCAGGGTTTAATTTGAAAATCTGCATAATTAAATCTTGTACTAAAAAATATTGGCATGCATGAAAATATTAAAATTCTGAAAGTTTTTAAAAATATATCTTAGTAACTAGAATTAATTATTTCCTAAATTATTCAACTCACTTGAAAAATGTTTAGAACTCTAAGTAACTCACTATTTAGAAGTGTGATATTACATATTTTTAAATAGTTTATGTTTTTAATATTATAAAATCAAAACCCAGGGACTTTTACGATTTCCAAAGATTTGAAGGCATTTCAACGAATTTTTAGAGAACTTTAGGGAATAAATTAAGTTTTATTTTAAAAAATTTCTACAGATTCATTAATTTTGAGGGATATGAAGGCCATTTTAAGTCATTTAAAAAGATTCCAAAGAATCTCAAGCGGTTTCGTTAAAAGTATTTTTTTAGTGTTTTTTTTGCACTGTGATCCCTGGCATCATATAAGTTGGCTATAATATTCAAATGAAGAAATAAGATTTAGAATAAAGCAAAAAGCAAATTTCTGTTTTAAAGTCCAAAAGTTAACTGCATAATAAAATTGATAGAAACTGAAAAAAAGAAAACGAACCAAATTTGTACAAGCACACATGCAAATACTTCCATAAAAAAATAATAAGAGGAGTCCTTACGAGACCACGGTAGCGAGTAGACGTGTTGTGTATATACTCCGGTGAACTTGAAATCGTGTACACTGAGAAACTTTAGGTTAGAAAAATTACTAAAACGGATAGCAAATGGGGGCAAAATGCTTAAATTTTGACATTTTAATACATAAATAATAAGTTATACTATTTTTATAAGAAGATTTCCTATTTGGTAATAGCAATCCTTACTATTCTCTGTAGTAAAATCCGATGTAGGAAAAATTAGTAAAGAAATTAATAAATTGTACAAAAAAAATAAAAGTAATAAGTATTTTAAATAACATAATATACTAAATATGTAGAAGAAATTACTATTGTCTGTAGGAACACGATGTGAATTATGGACATTTCCTACTTTTTGTAACAAAGGTTAATACCAATTATTAAATTTGGTCCTAAATATTACTAACTGATTTAGCAGAAAGTATCGAGCATTGGACCGAGCGCGGCCGAGTGCATCCGACGTGTGTCGATCACCGATCATATTTTTAGGTTGCGAAAATGACATCTAATTTATGTTTCAATGCAAAATCCGCAAAAAAACGTAATTTAAAAGAAAAATATTTACTTATTTTAATTACATTAAAAATGTTGTTGTTTAAAATTATAAAAATATCATGAATATTAATCAATTAAGGATTAAATGAATTAGAACCAATAAACTTTCTATCATTTAGGTCATATGGAAGTTTTCATTCTGAGTCCCACAATGTCTTATAGGTAGATGGATCATCGCCCGACTGCTGTCCCGGAGACGCGTGTTCGATTCCCGCCAGCCTTCGTTTTCTTCTAACCCGATTTTTCTGTTTCAGCTTTATAATATAAAATACTATCTTTTAAGAATATATACATATATGTAATTATAAGAACATGTGTGTAGGTAGGCTTGTGTGAAAGTTAGCAACACGTATTTATTTTTTTTACTATTCCCACTGTAGCAGATTTTGCTAACCAGTTAGTAATTCGGTGCGCACGGTCCCTGCGCATCATTTTACTACAGCACTTTGTAAATACTGTTATCTTCTACAGATATTAATCCAACAAATTTACTTTTTTCTCCTACCAAAATTAGTAAATAGTGCAGACTTGCAGTTTTACTACAGAGGTTAATAAATACTTCAAATGTCTTTTACAATAAATGCAATTGTTTTAACTTTTATTCCAATATATTTTATAATTCTTTAAGTAGCTACGAGTTACTATTGAGGTTAGTAAATATTATTAAAATTTGCTTTTTGCCTCTCATTGCAAAGTTCAGATAGTGAAATCTAGTGTGATTTTTAACAAGAAATACAAACAAGGGTTTCTCAGTGTACATTGACTTTTCATATTTACAACTGAGTTTTGAGACCGATAACTCCAGATATTTTTTTTGAAAGTGCATAAAGTGTGCGGTGTCTTCAACGGTGCAAGCTCTGACTATTTAGATTAATGTTTTTTAAGTGTTGGGGTGACAATGGATAGTTTCGATCTGAAGGAATCTTTTGGTAACTTTGCAAAGAGCCTGGAGGAGCTCAAAAGTTCGCACAATGAGCTACGTAAAGAAGTACGTGAGTCTTGTAACATTTCGAAAGAAATTAATGGTAATATGGGGATTTTATCTGAGAAAGTGGTTGGGCTGGAAAAGAAAATAGATTTTGCAGAACGTAGAGAGAGAGAGAACAACATTGTTATCTTTGGTATGAAAGACGATGACAATCGTACAGGCCTGCTCGCTACAATAATATCAACATTCCAGAGTGTTAATTTGGATTTACCTGAGGTGGCAATCGCGGATGTATTCAGACTAGGAAAAACTAAAGGTAAACGCCCGGTCCTTGTGAGGTTCATTGCAGTAAGATGGGTGAAACTCATTTTTACTAAACTTTCGGAATTTAAAAAGCTTAACCTCGTCCACGAAGGAATAGTAAGGAGTAGTATCCCTGTAAGTGGGGAGTGGGACGAGCGACATCCAATAATTCGTTAATGCTAGCTACGAATGAAAACTCTTATGCTGCCCCGTTCACATGCGCACTGGCGGTTGCCATGCCATCGATGTCAACACGCGTTTGAAGTTTCGAACTTGTGTATTGAACGAACATAAACAAACGAACATAACCGACATGTGCATCGAGATGTCAAAAGGTAACATATTGAGTGGGTATAACATGTGACTACGAAAACAGCTCTGCGCATGTGCACGGGGGAGCGTACGAGTTTTCATTCGTAGCAAGCATTAACGAATTCTTGGACGTCACTTGTTCCACCTCTGCTCACCAAACACGTAGGGTGATACCACTCCTTACTATTCCTTCGTGACCTCGTCGTTGCAAATGATCGTTCCAAGCAGGAAAGGGAGCAGAGGAAAGAACTTCGTATCCAGGAAGAGCGCTTGAAAGCGGCCGGAATCCATGCCAATATTAGAAGAAACAAGCTCCATGTTGGTGATAAAGAAGTCGCAGCTGATGAGGTGGAGTACTTGATTAAAGGTAGTAAAAAGCGCAAGGTTCAGGACGACTCCAGTGATGTTGTAGAGCAGCTAGAAGATGGGAGCAAAATAAAGAAGAGAGGCCGAACATCAAATCGAGATCTTCTGACTGAGGACAAGAATAATAAAAGTATGAAGTCCTTCCTGACGGGGAATAAAATTGACCCCCCTCATCATTCTCAGATCCCGCAGGAGAATGATTCGGCAGCATAGCTTGAAGTCCCTGCCTTTAAGGGGATTTCTCACCGTTATAAAACGCATTCCCAGTTTCCGGCCGCACGGTCGAATATTTCGGTCTGATATTTTGCATACCTCATCTACATGGTATTCTCTTGGCCGGTTAAGAGCCGGTTTTTTGAAAAAATGTTTATATTTAAAATTATAAACAAAAAGAAAAGACCAATGGAGAAAAAATGCAGTGACGCTCAGTACTAGCTGAGTGTGTATTTTCGAGGCCTGAATCTGAACCCTTCTCAAAGCTGAGAGCTCAGCTACGAGGAAGACGCGGCGTTGCGTCGCGCGGGTGGAGACACTCGAGCGCGTCGAATCAACCGAAACGAATCGCCCTCTCATTGTTATGAGATGCAGGCCGGTTCAAAAAACTGAAATTACGAAAACAGCGCGTGATTGAATTTTAATTAGCATACATACTTTATTCATATAATTCTAAGAAATTGAAAAAAAGATTCATGAAAATCGGTTAATATTTGCAGTAATAATAGAAATTTTGAAGTGCACACGATAGTATGCAAAGATACACCGCAGAATGGGAGAAACGCATTTTTGTCGTTTGAAAGGTCTACAGCCTTCAATTTTGCCGCAATCCACAATCAGTTTTTTTTAAATTGAAGAGCGCTAAATTTCCAAGAGAACCTCAGTCCGAGATTCTTGCATTTTCATTTGTTTATGTATTATATGTTTACTCGAAGTATGAGAAAATCGAGATTTTTCACAAAATCATTCTTTATTCTTCAATAGCGGTTCGCATGTAATGAAAGTCATCTTAAATCGACGCAAGAGTACTCCCACAATGCAAATAATATGATTATTGTCATCAATTAATGTTGTCATTGTTATAAACAAATGACATTAACAAACAGCCACATAGTATAATGTTTGTTGAAAAAA
>CAKNXH010001630.1:433906-458886 GCA_932178445.1 Andricus quercusramuli
TTTTTTCAACAAACATTATACTATGTGGCTGTTTGTTAATGTCATTTGTTTATAACAATGACAACATTAATTGATGACAATAATCATATTATTTGCATTGTGGGAGTACTCTTGCGTCGATTTAAGATGACTTTCATTACATGCGAACCGCTATTGAAGAATAAAGAATGATTTTGTGAAAAATCTCGATTTTCTCATACTTCGAGTAAACATATAATACATAAACAAATGAAAATGCAAGAATCTCGGACTGAGGTGCTCTTGGAAATTTAGCGCTCTTCAATTTTAAAAAAAAAACTGATTGCGGATTGCGGCAAAATTGAAGGCTGTAGACTTTTCAAACGACAAAAATGCGTTTCTCCCATTCTGCGGTGTATCTTTGCATACTATCGTGTGCACTTCAAAATTTCTATCATTACTGCAAATATTAACCGATTTTCATGAATCTTTTTTTCAATTTCTTAGAATTATATGAATAAAGTATGTATGCTAATTAAAATTCAATCACGCGCTGTTTTCGTAATTTCAGTTTTTTGAACCGGCCTGCATCTCATAACAATGAGAGGGCGATTCGTTTCGGATGATTCGACGGGCTCGAGTGTCTCCACCCGCGCGACGGGGCGTCTTCCTCGTAGCCGAGCTCTCAGTTTTGAGAAGGGTTGAGATTCAGGCCTCGAAAATACACACTCAGCTAGTACTGAGCGTCACTTCCTTTTTTCTCCATTGGTCTTTTCTTTTTGTTTATAATTTTCAATATAAACATTTTTTCAAAAAACCGGCTCTTAACCGGCCAAGAGAATACCATGTAGATGAGGTATGCAAAATATCAGACCGTAATATTCGACCGTGCGGCCGGAAACTGGGAATGCGTTTTATAACGGTGAGAAATCCCCTTAATTCCCAAGGTGAAGTGAATTCTGAGTTATTTCCTAAGATCATCTTTTGGAACATGCATGGTTTCTCTAACCTAAAGGATATTGAAAATACAGTCAATTATTCTGATATCTTGTGCGTATATGAAACTTGGTTGGAATCACCGAGTTTGCATACTACAGGTTTCTCCAGGGATATGCAGCTGTTCCATTCGCCAGCTTGGAGAGATGCAACCAAAGGCAGAGCAAAAGGCGGTATTTTGGTGGCTTTGAACACTCGGGTATATTCTGCACATTTAATTCACTCTTCTCATGATATTATTATTCTTAAGATTCGATGTGAATCGACAGAGTTTTTATTGGGGGTTGTTTACATCTCACCTCTTTCGAATGTTAATACTTTTTTAGAGGAACTCGATGTTGTGTTCTCCTCAATACATGATACGTATTCAAAGCTGCCAATAATTATAGGCGGTGATTTTAATTGCAGATTAGGTACGCTTAATGAATTAGACGAAAATATTTTTTTGAACTGCGACAACTTTCATTCTGTTAGGACTTCGAATGACCCTGTTATTAGTAATAGAGGTAAGCGATTGGCTTTATATATGAGCAACAAAGGGTTTTGTCTTTTGAATGGTAGATCCCGAGCAGATTCACCTGCGAATTTCACTTTTAAAAGTCGTTTAGGTTCGACCGTAATTGATCTTGTATGGGCTTCGATAGACGGGCTTGAATTTTTTGATAATTTTAATGTGTTGCCTGTTTTGACAATGTCTGATCACTTTCCTGTCTCTTTAATTTTAAATTTTGTTGACCACTCCGAGTATGATAAACAAAGCCAAGGTAATAACTCTAAAGATGTAAAGTTAATATTCAACAACAGTAAATCTGTCGATTTTACCGAAAGCATGAGATGGAGGGATGAGATTACACGTGTCGATGGAAATGTTGATATGCTGAATGATAACTTAATAACTACAATTTTCGAAACGGCAAATGAATTAGGAATGACTCATAAAGTGTTTGGTAGGGTGGGGATTAGATCCGCTGACAAGCCGTGGTTTGACAAGGATTGTCACGTAGCTAGAAGTAGCATGGTCGTAGCGTTTCAGGCCTTTCAGAGAAATGACAACAGCGAGATGAGTCGTGGGGCGTATTTTGATGCTAAGAAAAGATATTTGAAACTTTTACAGAATAAGAGAATCGACTATGAAAATAATATTGTAAATGAAATAGCTTCTGCCCATAGCTCATCTACCTTTTGGTCTATTATAAATAAGAGGCGTAAGAAATTCGCTGCACCTAACGTTATCGGTCTAGACACGTGGTACAAATGGCTGAGAGATCTATTTCCAATTAAAATAATTAGTCGCCCCCATGATGTCTGTATTTCTCACCCCGTGCTGGACGGCTCTATAACATTTTTAGAGTTGAAGGAAAGTCTTAAAAAATGTAAAGATGCTAAAGCAGCGGGGTCTGACCTAATTAGTTACAGTTATTTCAAAAGACTGCCTGAGAACTGGTTACTCTATTTGGAACAAATATTTAACAAAATTATGGAGACTGAAAAAGTGCCAAATGCGTGGGGGTACATGACTACGACGATGCTACTTAAAAAGGGCGATGCCACCATTCCCGATAACTATAGACCGATAACATTGGTGAATTGTATTGCAAAAATTTTCACACAAATTTTAACTAAAAGACTAAATACTTGGAGCGAAGAACGCAAGGCGATTCCCGAATTTCAATCTGGTTTTAGAAAGGGTCGGGGCTGCCTGGATAACCTTTTTACCCTGCAATCGATAATTCAGATACACTTGAGACACCCTAGAAGTGCAGTTTACGCTGCATTTGTAGATCTTAAAAGCGCATTCCCCTCAGTTCCGCATGATCTGTTGTGGAACAAGCTGCATACTCTTGGTGTAAGCTCGAAAATTCTAAATATTCTTAGAAATTTTTACGAAAATGCGTATACTTGTATAAGAACAAATAATGGTAAAACCGAATATGTTAAGGTGTCTCAGGGTGTTTTACAGGGAGATGTACCAAGTCCTCTATTATTTTCTTTATTTACTAGTGACTTCGAAACTTTTTTAGTAAATCAGGGCTGTAGAGGTCTCTCTGTAAATAGTTTGATAGAAATTTTATTGTTAGCTTATGCAGATGACCTGGTCCTTCTCTCAGATACACCTATGGAATTAAATAGGAAACTCGAGGCCCTGCGACTGTACTGTGTACAGAATGGTCTGGTTGTGAACGCAAGTAAAACCAAGATTGTTATTTTTCGCAACAGCGACAGGAATTGTGTAAAAAAGTTCATTTCTTTTAAGCTGGGCGATGATAGAATTGAGGTAACAGACAATTATAATTATCTTGGTGTAATTCATAGTAACTCTTGTAAGTACGTTGATGCCACGAGAAAATTTATTAGTTCAGCAAATGCGGCGGCGGGTGCTACTTTGAAGATCATAAACAGTTTTAGAATAGACTCTTGGTCAGCCTACATTAAATTGTTTGAAAGCTTGGTTAATAGTTCACTATTATACGGGGTCCAAGTATGGGGTCAGGCCTCTCTTGAGGCTCTGGAGAGGGTTCAGCTGGGTTTCTTTAAGAGACTGCTTCATTTACCAACCAACACTCCGAACTACGTAGTGAGATTAGAAGTGGGTAGACCATCATTGTCCTGTGTTGTCCTCGCTAGGACTCTGTCTTGGATTGAAAAAATTTCTTGTATGGACTCTTCACGGTATCCAAGACAGTGCTTACAGAGAATAATTGGTCTGGCCAGGTCCAAACCCAGAAATAATTATTCAAACTGGTATTCGCAACTCAGACACTATTTTGAGGCATGTAACATGTTGCACTTATAGAGCGGGGCTTCCCTGGAAGGCCTGGCTTCTAGTGCAAGCATAGTTTTGGGTGGTTACATGAGGGCCTCGCTTAGAAGGGATTTGGAAGCTAGGACCCTTTCTAGGAGCCTGCAGGTCTAGCCTTATATTTCCTTAAATCAGGGAACTCAGCCCTATCTCACTTGTAGAATGGACTTAAATTTTAAAAGGGGTTTATCTCAGCTAAGACTCGCAAATAATCACTCAGAACACATATTTTTGTTTGGTAAAAGGCATAAGATTTTTAGTTCAGATTTATGCCTGTTTTGCTTTGCCGATGGTGTTGATCTTAACCATTTTCTTAATGAGTGCCCTCGATTTACGGAAATTAAAACAAAATATTTCACTGAATCGTCGACGTGTGCCGACCAAGTAATATTTTGGAAAGGTATTTTATCTTCAGTTGACACAATTAGCTGTAAAAAATTTATTAGAATGATTGTAGAAATGCTGGAAATACCACGATAGTTTTAGAAAAAATTTTCTCTGTAAATTTATTGTAATTATTTTTGTTACTGATATATGTAATTATGTATTGTATATGTGATAGACAGTATAGTCTAAATAAACTCTAATAATAAAAAAATAATACGAAAATTTTCTTTTTAATTCCTGGTCATTGTTTTATTAGCTACAACATGTAATCAAATCTTCGGGAGAAATAACATCGTTCGAATTAGAAAATTGAACATTTTTTTACTGTTTTAAATAAATTATTTTTCTTCAAATTTTTTTAGAGAGAACAGATATTCAGATTGGAAAAGGTTAAAAGCCACATACTTTTACCTTTACTTTTTTGGTACGTAACTGCGATTTCTCGTTTCTAAAGGACATTTGGTAACAGCCCCCATTAATAAAGATGGCAGCGCGCACTCCATAAAACGCACTCTTTCCACCAATGCAGCTTGGCGCCTCTCCAAAGAAGCATTTCTTTTTTCATAATGGCCAAGCACGGATTTCCAATAACTTTCTTTATCTTTTTTCTTCTTTTCCTGCGTGTCTGCCATTTCCAATTTTCTAGGATATTTTTATAAGAAAAATTAACTGTCACTAAAATTTTGGGAAATGGGTCAAATATTCTGTGAAGGTATCTCCAATGCAATATGTCAATTTTTTTTAAACAGTTTGAATTACAAAATTTTAGTTCCAATCAATTTAATTTAATAATTTGTTAATATCTGTTATAATCATTATTTTTTATAATAATTATATTAATATAATAATTAATATTTTTGATATTTAAATAAAAAACTAATTTTAATAAATTGGAATAATTTGCTCGGATCGAAGAAAAAACATTCTTTATATAGTGATATTATTCTAATTTCAGTATTTCGTTTATAATTCAATACTATATATTTCCTAAGACAATTGAGTTTGGTAAAATACTTTATTTTTAAAACCTTTAAAATTAATTTTTATTCAATGTCCTCTTAAAATATAATTTTATAATAAAAACTGATTTTATTTTTTAATTCATGAAGCAAGTCACTTATCATGACAAGTTTCTTGCAATTTTATAAACCTTATAACCAATATATTTTTGACAGTATCAAAATGGCGTGACGGCGCCCAGGTATTCAGGAATTTCGGATTTTAAAATTTCACGTGATGTAATGTCATAAAAAGGAACTGTTTACAAAATTCTGGATTGACGTTAATTTTGTGAATTTTCATGCAGAACTATATGACTCATTCAAGATCAGATTCATTCACATAATACCTGCTGAAGCCTAAGGATGAAGGTTAAGGCTGGTATGTATGTAAATTTAATTAAGATTTAGATAATTTCAGAACAGCTTCATTTCTTAATAAACTACAAAATTTCAGTACATTTTATCACACATATCCCATATTTTTATCTACAATTAATACTCTTGGTAATAAATAATTATAATGGAAATGTATTTTCACAATAAAATATAATGAATTACGATAAAGTTAAAATTGTCATTTTTCTATAAATTTTATGACTTGTTAAATTTACGATTTATAACGATTTTAAAAAACGATGGACAAAAAAAATAGAAGCTAGAGTGTTATGGAAATATTCGGATCCTGCTCTCAAATTCTACAAGTAATTACAAATTTTGAGCAAAAAATGTAATCTTTAAATTATTATAACCTATTGTAACTCATTGTGAAAATGCCGTTCCAACAGAACATTAATTAAAATAAATAAATAATCTACTTGACAATTAAATGTCCTTTTCTCCTTAGTTTTCAAAAATGAAAGGAAAATAATTTTAATTTTTGGAATTTCCGTAATATTTTCGAGCCAATGAAGGGTGCAAAATCTTCTAAAGTTTTGGACGATCTAGCTGAAAATCTTGAAGAAGTTTTAAGAACAGCAAAAGTAATACACTTTTTCCTATGATGTATTGTTGTTTTTTTTTTATTTGTCCAAAATTAAACCCAAATGCTTCGCACATAAGCTACTAATAAATCAGGGTGGCCGCTCTACTGTGAAATAAACGGCAATTCTTTGAAACCGGGAAAAATCGGGAAAATGACAGGGAATTTTTTTTGTTGACCGTGGATTTTACAACTTTCTAGAAGGAAAATCTATCCAATCATTTGAAATTTCACATAACCTGAGATTTTATAATGCAATTTAAAATAATCTTTCCATCCTTTCTCTTTTTTGAGAAATTATTCACAATGCGTAATTTTCAATTATTTTACTTAAAAAATTTACCATCTTAGATGTTTGTTTTTAAGCGGACATTTTTAATTTAAAGAATTTTGAAATGCAATTTTAGAGACTTTAACAATCATACATTAAAAGCGTTTGAAATTTAAAATTTTGTATAAAAAAAGTGTTCAGTTGATCAATTATAAATATAAATTAATTGTATGTTTTTGAAATTGAACTGTTAGTATTAAAAAGCGAACAATAATTGATTTTACAAGACGATTCTGAATCCGTTCAAAATTAAAGAATTTTCCTATCTTTACGTTAAAAATGGAACTTTTGCAATTCGAAAGCCTTACTAGTTGAGCACATGTAAATATCCTATTGAAACTTCGTAAACTATTTTCAATTTTAAAATAACTTCATATTGATAGATTTATAATTAAACGCTTGTATTCAATTTCAAATATTATTTCAGTCTAAAACGTTCCATTGACAAGCCAGTCAATTTGAAATTTTTTAATTAAGGAAAAGAAAAATTATTTAATTATCAGCAATATTTGTCTGTTTATTTAAAACATGCAATTATAAATCAAATATCCAAATCTCAGCAAGTTGAAACTTATTTGTTAATTAATTATACATCTTGAATCATCATAAGTTTAAAGAGCTCAATTTAAACTTTGAACATTACAATTTTGGTTGTTCCATTTTCAAATTTTTAAGTGAAATTGTTGAATTTTTATGTATGTATAAGTAACAATTGAACGCATATTAATTTAGAACAAATTCCAGTAAGTTGATGAGTTATTTTTAAGTTTTGAAAAGATTCAAAATACATATAATAGTTGAGATGATTTCAAATAATTTAAGACAAAACGAAGATTTTTGCAGATCTCGAACAAAAAATTGATAAGCTTTTCAAGAATTGTGAAATACTTGAAAAGAATAATAAAATGTTCCTAAGATTCCTATGAAAATTAGAAATGATTTTTTATTTTGAAAACTGAATTGTAAGAGAATATTTCAAAAAATTTCAAACGAATTTCAAAATTGTAAAAAAAAATCTGAGAGATTTCAAGGAAAATTTTTTTAATTCGTTGGATTTTTTTTAAATAGAAAAAATTTGAATAATTTTACAAGATATTTAGAAGTTTTAAAAAAATTTCAAAGAAGAAATCAAGTTTAAAAAGATTTCTAGAAATTTAAAACAAAATTTGCATTTTTTTTAGATTATGAAATAAAATTTTGAAGCTATTAAAGGTTTTTGAAAGGTTTTGAGATAATAAAAAAATTTTCTTGATATTCCTGGGAAAATTTTGATGCGTAAATAATTCTTGATTTGAAACTACTTAAAACTAAAATAATTTAACTTCTTATTTAAAAAGTGTTCAGTTAAAAAAAAAATTAAGTTCAATTTTAAATTTTCCCAACTTAAAATGGCTCAAAATTATACAATTTTCAAAATTCATAAAAAAATTTGATCCATTCTTCAATTTAGGGCATTGAGAATGATAACGTGGATTTATATTTTTCGAACTGAATCTGAATCTTTGAACTGTACAATTTATAAAAATTTTAAAACTTAAAAGTTTGCTGTTTAACTGCATTTAATTTAAAATTCTTCAATTAAAAAGTGTGAATAGCTTCAATTTTCTACGTGTAAATTATTGAGCATTTGGATAACAAATTTTAGAATTGTACAATGTTTAAAATTCAAGAGTTCCACTTTGAGTGCTCTAATTTACAATTCAGTTATTATTACTTCGAATAACAAAATTTTTAGTTTTAAGAGCTCGAATTTTTTAATTTCATTAATTGTAAAAAACTTTTGCGAATCAGGGAAATATCGGGAATTTTTTTTTCTTTGGTTATAACGGACACCCTGTAAGGTACTAAAAAACTAAATCACCATGTATAAAATTATGTAGCTCAATCTTATCTTCAAGGAAACCGCTTAGAATAATCACCTTCAAAGCATATGGGTCAAGTACAAGTAAAATCTAATTTGCGATAACAAATTTCTACAATTCAGGAAAATGACCTGTGTCATCTGATCGAGCCTCTAGAAGAAACAATTTCAAAAGTCAAGGAGTTGAATAGAGGAAGGGAAGAGGAATGTAAGCTAACAGGTGAATGTAACTCAGAGGCTCGTGATCTTCACGTAAGAAACTTATAATTACATGAAAGGGATCTTTTAAAACCAGACTTTCTTGAAAAATATTAAATTATGATGATAAATAATATTTAAAGATGGCTTGCTTCTGCAATGATTGGGGTCCGGATAAATTGGGACCTGACGGAAAATGGATTTGCGAAACCTGCGGTAGCGCTTGTTTCTGTGATCAAATTTGGGGTACTTGCACACACCTCTCTAAAACAGAACCAGTGAAAAAATCTCTCGATGAAACGAATACGATAAAAGATATTTCTCTAATAAATAAAAATTCGAGTCAAGTTTTCCAAAAAAAATCTGCTAAATGTGATTCCAGAAAAAATGAAAATCAGAATAGGAGGGATGAAAAAAATTCACCAATAAATGCATTAGCTTCCAAGATTGTTTCTGATCCTTCTAAAAAAAATGAAAATGAAGATGGAACGGATAAAAAAATATTGAATTTATCAGATTCCGGAATTAAAATTTTGTCTGGCCAAATTCGGGGCAGTTGCACACACTTCTCTAAAAAAGAACCAGTGAAAAAATCTCTCGATGAAACGAATACGATAAAAGATATCCTTCTAATAAAGCAACATTCGAGTAAAAGTTTCCAAAAAGATTCTTTTGCTAAATGCAATCCACGTGCTTATAGTGTATCCAGAAAAACTGAAAATCAGAATAGCATGAATAAAAAAAGTTCGCCAATAAATGAATCAGCTTCCGAGATTGTTTCTGATCCAACTAAAAAAAGTGAAAATGAAGATAGAACAAATAAAAAAATATTGAATCAGTCAGATTCCAGGACTAAATGTTTGTGTGGTCAAATCTGGGGCAGTTGCACTCACTCCTCTGAAAAAGAACCAGTGAAAAAATCTCTCGATGAAACGAATACGATAAAAAATATTCTTCTGATAAAACAGAATTCGAGTAAAAGTTTCCAAAAAAAATCTCCTGCTAAATGTAATCCGTGTGTTTGTAGCGTATCCAGAAAAACTGAAAATCAGAATAAGAGGAATAAAAAAATTTCATCAATAAATGCATCAGCTTCCAAAATTATTTCTAATCCATCTAAAGAAAATAAATATGAAGATAGAAAGAATGAAAAAACAGTAAATCAATCAGCTTCCGGGACTAAATGTAATACGAACAAAATTGATCACGTAGCCATTCATATTAGGAATATAAAATGTTTTTCTGTGTCCAAAAACAATGAATCTGATATAGATATTAAAATAAATCAAAAATTAAATAAACCTTGCGAAAAAGAAGTTTCCGTTTTGTATGAAAAAAAGCAAAAGTTAAAGGAAAAATTGTATTCTGAAGAAGTTCGGGCTGAAAGTTTGAATACAGAAGCGGAATATGCAAAAAAAAGTAAATGCGTGAGTTGCAAATGCACTTACAACGAGGAAGGTAATAAAATTAAAACCAAGGAGTGTCGAGCTGCTTCAGAAAGGAGCAAAAAATTAATGGCAAGCCTTGAAAAGGAAAATAATGCAAGAGTTGGAGATGAGAATACAGAGGCTCAAAACGAAATCGCGAAATCTGTAGAAATTAAAATTTCTCATTCAACTGTCAACTTCAATTCTTTCGGGTAAAGTTGATAAATTAAATAAAAGTAATATCGAAGTGAATGGTGTTTGACAAATAAAGTTTTCAATTTTTTAGAAAGGAGACCTCAACTAAGGTCTTGGCATTTGAAAAGAAAGGAAAATGTGGCATTGTTATATGCAAATCATCCAGTATTGGATTATTAGTAAGTACAAATAATAAGATCTTATCTTAAGTGTTTATGAATTTAACATCGAATTTTTATGTTTGAATGGAAGGATTCCAATGACCAAAGATGCTGGGATGAAATGAAAGGTAAGAGATTACCATAAATTACACAGACGAGTTTTGCAATTATTTACTTAATTCATTCATGCCGATAAAATACGACGTCCCATTGTTCCAAGCAGCAGAGAATGAAGAGCGGAGAGCCCAACAAGTTTCAAAATGTCCCGAGAAACGAATCCAAATTGTCCCTGACAAATATGCGTCATCACGTTTGGATCGAAGTTCACAAGGTTGTTTACGATCTTCATTGTTTGAGAATAATTTATTTTATAATCTTTTGAGAAGAGTTTTACGAAAGATTTAAATTTAGTGTTAAATCTCGGCAAACTTTGTGCAGTATGCAGTATTTCAAATAATAATCGAAATGTAAAACATTTTTTTCTTTTAGAATCTTGTCCAGACTTTCCACCTGAAAGGGAAACACTCGAAAAACCTGAAAAACCTTTGAAATGTTCCGAAATTTCGGGACTTGGGAGAGTTCAGAGTAAACTTTTTTTTTAAATATATATATATATATATATGTATCATAAAATTTACTAAAATTCATGTATTTTTTATTTAATTTTCGAAAGAGAGTGATAAACTAACCAGAAATTTGAGAAAAATCGAACCACATTATAATCGATGTCCACAAGAAGTGAAAAAGCCTAGAGATACAGAAAAGTGTTCACCAGGTTCTGAAGAAGTGAAACGAGAAAATGAAAGCACCCATAATTTTTTTAACTGTTCCGAAATTGTAGGTCGTAAGTAAGATTTTTGTTTTAGCAGCGATAAATTAAAAATAGTCCAACTTTGGCCCAATTTGTTTAAGAAGAATAAAATGTGTTGTATGCGTTCTTTGTCACCTAAAAAACTATTCGGATGGTCTGCCAAAAATATTTTCGAACATTTAGAAAGAAAAATGTCACTTTCTTCTGAAATATCTGGAATTAAAAAAAAAATCATAATTAACTTTTTCTTTTCCATTTCCGCTGGGGAGTTCTTCATTATTTTTTAATCCCCAAAAAAATGAAATTGTTAAAGCTGACAAAAGTATTAACCATTTTTCTGAAAGTTGCAGAATTCTACAAAATCGAAAAATGAAGAACTTTTTGTATTCGGAAGAATAATTTTGCTTCCTTTCTACATCGTATATTTTTCGGAAAAAAACAAGAAAATTTATTTCAGAAATACTTCAATTACTTAAATAATTTTTTACTTTTTTGCGGATTTTGCAACCATAAGAGACCGCCTATTAGGATCAAAAAGAAAATGTTAATTTATTTGAATTATTGTTGAAAATGCAGATGTATGCCAAGTTACATGCTTTCTTAACAATGTGTGCAAAATTTAGATGCACCGCAATTACTATTGCTTAATTATAAATCTAGTAAACCTTACATTTTTTTATTTAATTTTTGAAAGAGAGTGATGAACCCACCAAAAATTGGAGAAAAATTAAGTCACTTTGTAATCGATGTCCACAAGAAATGAAAAAACCTGATAATACAGAAGAGTTTTCACCAGGTTCTGAAAAAGTGAAAAGAGAAAATGAAACCCCCCATAGTTTTATGAAATGTTTCAAAATTGAAGATCGTGGAACAGTTCAAAGTAAGATTTTTATTATAGCAGGTATACATTAAAAAATTTCCAATTTTGGCTCACCTTATTAAAAAAAATAAAAACTTGGTGTGCGCGTTTATTGTGACCTAAGAAAACTATTCAGATGGACCGCCAACAATATTTTTGAACATTTAAAAAGAAAAGTCTCACATTCTTCTTGAACATTCGGTACATAATTCCGCTGTGGAGTTCCTCATTATTTTTAAATCCACAAAAGAATTAAGTTACTAAAGCTAGCAAAATATTCACCGTTTTTTTTAAATTGCAGAATTCTACAAAATGGAGAAATGATGCAAGTACTTCTTGTATTTTAAAGAATAATTTTCCTTTCTTTATATATCATATATTTTTCGTAAAAAACAAAATAAAATTTATTTCAGAAAATCTGTCATTACTTTAATTATTTTTTACTTTTTTGCGGATTTCGTACACAAAAGAAACCACCCATTAGGATAAAAAAGAAAACGTTAATTATTCAAATTATTTTTGAAAACTCATGCCGGATTTTAAAGAAAATGCTCTTTTCAAAAAATTTGAAAAAATGTTCGAAACCCAGTGCGGATTTTTTTAGGTCACAAAAAACACATTTGTGCCAAGTTACATGCTTTCTGAACAATTTTTGAAAACTTTAAATGCACCGCGGCTACTATTGATAAATCATGAATACAGGAAACTTTACATAATTTTTATTGAATTTTTAAAAGAGAGTGATGAACCCACCAGAAATTCGAGAAAAATCAAATCACCTTGTAATCGATGCCCACAAGAAATGAAAAATCCTGATAAAACAGAAGAGGTTTCATCAGATTCTGCAAAAGTGAAAAGGGAAACTGAAAGCCCTCACAATTTTTTTAATTGTTCCAAAACTGTAGACCGTAAGAAAGTGTTTTGTTTTGTCAGCGATGAACTAAAAATAGTCTAACTTTGACTTGATTGGTTAAAATAAAGCATACAATTTTGTGTATGCGTCTTTGTTACCTAAAAACTATTTTTATGGACTGCCAAAAATATTTTCGAACATTTAGAAAGAAAAGTGTCCCTTTCTTCTGACATATCTGGTATTTCCAAACAAGAATTAGAATAATGAACTTTTTCTTCTATAATTTTGCTGTGGAGTTCCTCATTATTTTAAAATCCGCAAAAAAATGAAATTGTTCAAGCTAGCAAAATATTCAACGTTTTTCTGAAAATTGCAGAATTCCAAAACATCAAAAAATGGTGCAAGAACTTTTTGTATTCGAAAGAATGAATTTTCTTTCTAAGTCGTATATTTTTCGTAAAAAACAAAATAAAATTTATCTCAGAAAAACTGTCATTACTTTAATAATTTTTTACTGTTTTGCGATGTCGCAACCATAAGTAATTACCCATTAGGATACAAAATAAAACGTTAATTATTCAAATTATTTTAGAAAATACATACCGGATTTTAAAGAAGAAAGTGCTCTTTTAAAAAAATCTGAAAAAATGTATGAAAATTAGTGCAGAATTGTTTTTAGGTCACAAAGAACACATGTATGCCAAGTTACATGCTTTCTGTACAATTTTAACCAAACTTCGATGCACCGCGGCTACTATTGCTCAATCATAAATCTAGTAAATTTTACATATTTTTCATTTAATTTTTAAAAGAGAATGATGAACCCACCAGAAATTCTAGAAAAACCAAATCACCTTGTAATCGATGTCCACAAGAAATGAAAAAACCTGATGATGCAGAGGAGTTTTCACCAGATTCTGAAAAAGTGAAAAGGGAAAATGAAACGCCCCACAGATTTATGAATTGTACTAAAATTGAAGATCGTGGAACAGTGCAAAGTAAGATTCTGGTTTTATCAGGTGTACATTAAAAATTCCTCAGCTTTGGCTTAATTTGTTTTAAAAACGTCAAACTTGTGCGCGTTCTTTGTGGCCTAAGAAAACAATTCAGATGAACTGCCAAAAATATTTTCGAACATTTAGAAAGAAAATTGTCACTTTCTTCTGAAATGCCTGGCATGAAAAAAAAAAGATAATTAACTTTTCTTCAATTTCGCTGGGGAGTTCTTCATTATTTTTGAATCCACAAAAAAATTTTTTTTCAATTTTTAATTTAAATTATTTTTCTGAAAGTTGCAGAATTCTACAAAATCGAAAAATGGTAGAACCAGTTTTTGTATTCGTAAGAATAATTTTTCTTTCTTTCTATGACGTATATTTTTCGAAAAAACGAGAAAATTTATTTCAGAAATACTGTCATTACTTTAATAATTTTTTACTTTTTTGCGAATTTCGCATCCATGAGAAACCGTCCATTAGGATCGAAAAGAAATTTTTTTTTTTAATTATTCTTGAAAATACATTCTAGATTTCAAGAAAGAAAGTATTCTTTTGAAAAAATTTATGACACCCGATGCGGAATTTTTTTAGGACACAAATAACAGATGTATGCCAAGTTACATGCTTTCTTAACAATTTGTGCAAAATTTAGATGCACGGCAACTACTATTGCTTAGTCATAAATCTAGTAAACTTTACATGTTTTTTATTGAATTTTTGAAAGAGAGTGATGAACCCAACAGAAATTCGAGAAGAATTGAATCACTTTGTAATGGATGTCCACAAGAAATGAAAAAACCTGATAATACAGAAGAGTTTTCACCAGGTTCTGAAAAAGTGAAAAGAGAAGATGAAAGCCTCCATAGTTTTATGAAATGTTTCAAAATTGAAGATCGTGAAACAGTTCAAAGTAAGATTTTTATTATAGCAGGTATACATTCAAAATGGTCCAATTTTGGCTCACCTTATTAAAAAAAAACATAAATATTGATGTGCGCGTATATTGGGACCTAAGAAAACTATTCGGATAGACTGCCAACAATATTTTTGCACATTTAAAAAGAAAAGTCTCACATTCTTCTTGAACATTCGCTATTTCTAAAATAATTTAAATACTTAATATTTCTTTTTTAATTTTCATGGGGAATTTTCTCATTGATTTGAAATTTACAAGAAAAAAGTTATTGAAAGAAAAACGTATATTTTTGAAAATACTCAAAAAACCCATTTCAAAATATCTCAAAATGGTGCAAGAACCTTTTTTATAACTCTTCAGAAAGAACAATTTTTATTTCTCCGATATCGTATATTGAAAGAAGAACTTTTTATTTCAGGAAAACTGTCACTTTTTTGGTAATTTTATACTTTTTATTTCTTGGCTTGCGAATTTCCGAACAATTAGAGAGAGAGATCACAAACAACACGCATGCCAAGTATAATGCTTTCTTACAAATTTAAAAAAACATGTGTTCGTGGATACTATTGCTAAATCATAAATCTAGTAAACTTCACATATTTTTATTTAATTTTTGAAAGAGAGCGTTGACCATCTTGTAATCGAATTCTACGAGAAATAAAAAAACCTAGAGATACAGATAAATATTATCCAGATTCTGAAAAAGTGAAATGCGAAAATGAAAGCCCCCATAATTTTTCTAATTGTTGCAAAGTTGCAGTTCGTAAATGAAATTTTTTTTCAGCAGCTGTACTCTAAAAATTTTCCAACTTTGGCTCAATTATTTGAAAAAATATAAAATTTGTGTGTGGGTCTTTTGTGATTTATAAAAGAACAATTAGGGTATACTACCTAAAATATTTTCAAATATTTAAAAAGTGAAGTGTCAGTTTCTTCTCAAATGTCGGCGATTTCCAAAATAATTTCGATAATTAAATTTTTTTTCTTAAATTCTTGTAAGATAGCAAAAATATCACCATTTTTCCACTTCCATTTTTTTTTATATTTGTACCGAAAAATGTTTGAAACTTTTTGTATAACTCTTCGAAGGAGAACATTTTTTCTTCTTTGTGGATTTTGCAGCTACATGTAAGAAACCACCCGTAAGGATCAAAAAGGAAAAGTTAATTATTTTTTAAAATGCATACGAGGTAACTGAATTTTAAAGAAGAAACTGCTCTTTTTGAACAATTAAAAAAGATGTATAGCACCCCGTTCGGGAATTTTTTTGAGGCCATAAAGTACACATGTGCCAAGTTTCACGCTTTGTAAACAATTTCAGAAAAATTTAAATGTACTGTGGCTACTATTGCTAACTCATAAGTAAATAGAAAACCCTAATAAATGCTATTATTATAATTTTGTTTTAAAGAGAGTGGTGGTCATCCTACAGAAAACTCGGCTAGAGTAAGAAGGCCAAAAATGCAAGAAAAATACACATTTCCCGAGGAAGAACAACGAAAAGAAATGTCTACGATGACAGAAGGCAAAATTCTAGATCAAAATTTAAAACACTATCCGTGCAATTCTAGCAATCCCGCAATCAGTATAGAAAAGGTGAGTTTAGAAAAAAAGCAATAGCAGTTAAACGTACCATGACATCAACCTGTAATTACGTTCTTCAATAACCACAAGAACTATAGAGTATAGAGCTCAGCATTAAAAAATTTCTAAATGCTCATTCATTCTTCGATGACGATCCTCTTGTATCATTGCACACGCGATGTACAAATAAATACAGGTTTTCTAACGAGGGAGTAAAACTCGACTTTTTTCATCCTCTTGAAATTGAAAGTATGTTTATCTATAACAAAAAGGAACCTTGGATGTTATTTTATTTATTTTTTTTATGATTTTCCATATAAAATTACAAAATTACAAAATTAGAATTTACAACACTAAAAGAAAATTTATTTTTGCCTTGATTTTCTTAGCAATACCTAATTACCTACATGATTTAGTATTGTATGCGAATTAGTCTGAATTAACATAGATGAGAGATATTAGGGGCCGTTCAAAAACTTCGTCACAGATTATCACAAAAAGCTTAAGCCCGCCAGGGTAACGTCTCAACTGCGACCCCCCCCCCCCCCCCTTAAAGGCATTTTTTTCTTCGGTTTCATTTTATAAATGCCTAAAGTAAAACACAAAACTTACAATCAGAATATTTTATAAGACTTTGTAGCCCAAAATGCTACCTATCAAAACAGGTGGACATAGGGAGATTTTTCAAGAAAATAGGTGAATAAAAAAAGGACTAAATTCTTTTAAATGAAATTAATGTATATATAAAATATTGAATTCAATATAAAACGCTTAAAATTTCAAATCGAAATATATTGCATTTTCAACAAAATATGTAGTTGAATTTTCAAACAAAAAGGATTAATTTTCTGCCAAAAGAGATGAATTTTCAAGGAAAGAAATGAGTTTTCTAGCTAAAAAGTTGAATGCTTTAGAAAACCAAATTATCGTATTTTTAAATCAAAAATAATAAATTTCAAGCAAAGCAGTTATATTTTGAGCCTAATATTTGAATTCTCAAGATAAAAAGACGAATTTTTTAGAGGGCAGTTGTATTTTCAACCAAGATCTTTTCTATCAGAAGAGATGAATTTTCAATCTCCAACAAAATAACTCAATTTTTAACAAAATAATTAAATTTTCAACAAACTAATTTGCATTTTTTTAAACATTTCCAAAAATTGGTATTCACATCTATATTTTCCATGTGTGATGTCATATTCTGTAATACCCCCCCCCCCCCCCCCCCCACATCAATGATCCTCAGGAAACATTTTGTTCCCACCCCTTTCTGGCAGTGTGACGTAATTTTTGAATGGCCCCTCATCCTACATATTAATGGTTCTTTCTATAGAGGTCATCGATCTTGTGTAATATGCTAATAAAATATTTCTTTGCAGCAATGCCCTTGCGGTTGCGGTTATTTTATTGAAGGTGTACCTGCAAATCATCCTTGTCCATGCAATAATGCACTAAAAATTCCCCACCAAGAAAAAGAGATTGAATCTAAAAAAACGTTTCCACAATCGTAAGCAAATTAAAGTTTTAAATTTCCGAATCGATCTACAGTAAATTTGCATTCCGGGAGGTACGAGAGTTGTCTTTTATATTTTGAGCCTTGGCAATACTAGTAGGTGCCATCTGACGTTTCCAATTGAAAGTTTGACCTTTTTAACCATAATCTTCTTCAGAACGTTTTGTCATTTTAGCATAACCTGCATTGTTTGTGGGATTCAACGACAACACATTTTTTTGACAGCCAAATGTTCATGCAATATTGACTTTATGCTGGTCCCACTAATGCCTAAGGATGCCTGAATCTCACGATAAGTCACATGACGATCTTTCAGTATCAGTTCACGTACAGCATCAATGTTTTTTGGGACAACGTCTGGTTTTGGACGAACTTCTCGAATTTCGTCGGTGAGCGAACCACGGCCCCCATTAAATTCGGAAAACCATCGATACATAGTTGCTTTTGATGGCGCTTCGTCGCCAAAAGTCGAATAAAGTTCATCGATGCACTGTTCTTGAGATAATCCACATCGAAACTCGTAAAAAATCATCGCAAAAAAATGTTCACGATTCAATTCCATTTTTTCTCTGAGACAATATTTTCAAGTCACTGTAAACAATATAGGTTATGCTTAAATGACAAAACGTTTCGAAGAAGGTTATGGTTAAAAAGGTCAAACTTTCAATTGAAAACGTCAGATGGTACCTGTAAAGACACTGTAAAGACTATTATTGCCAAGGCTCGAAATATAAAAGGCAACCCTCGTATTTCCTTGATGAATGCTGCAAACGATCTACATTAATATATTTGATCTCTCTGTCATTACATAGTACAGTCAAATAAGGATTTTTTACTGAATAAATTGCTATTAGCATTTTTTTAAATTATTGTTTGCAATAATGTCCAAATAGAATTCGGGTTTTACCTTTCGGTGAAGATATAGAGAAAAATGAGCTCTCATCATACCCTCTGTGACTAACAGTGTAAAAGTTATGAATTTGTTAATTAACGATATGGGTTTGTCTGTTACGTCTTAGCTGTAATAAATTTTCATTGCAAGTAGAAAAATTTGATTTAATTTTCCTTATCAAGTTCTTAAAGTCAATTATTCAAAGTACATATAATGAAACACTTCTTTTTGGTACTTAAAATCCAAAAGTTTTAGAGGATTGGCATTTGCTAAATCATCTAAGACATAGTGATTCTTCTCGTAAAAATATTGGTCAGACTTAATAACAAAATTTTCAAATTTAAAAAGAAAATTGAAAATTATGTTTCTTCTGATTTTCTATGAGCGAAATTGAAGCTGTAAAAAAACATTATTAAAAAAGTTCACAACAAATGTAACATAATTGAAAATAAAAATACTTTCGCCCTCAGCGCCATTATAGAATACTGTTTATGACAATATTTGAAACAATATTTTTCACTATTGCAAACATAATTTACATTCTTGTTAGCCCTTGGTTATTCCTTAGTTTTATTCAGATTTTTGGGACAAATATAAGTCTCCATAAATCATTTCCGGCACATTTTTCTGCATTTCTTCAGCGAAGGCAAAAAATGGACAAATTATTTGACAATCTTTCGAATTACACAGTTTTGTATCTTATAGGAGAAAAAATGACTGCGAAGGTTGCTGTGAATGGTGCAGTAGCCAATAGGATCTAACTCTGAAAGTTAAAATTCAAAAAATAAGAGTACGTCAACATTAAAAAAATAATGTTTTTTGTAAACTTGAATAAAGAGAAATGCAACCATCTGTGAAATTTTTCAGACATAAGTTTATTAGGATGTTATTAGGGGTCGCTGAAGACCCCAGCAGAAATTTCTTTATTGTAACAAGGATTTTAAATATTTTCGCACGACATTTTTTTTAGATATACTTTTTTATATCCTTTATAAGATAAAACTAGTTTATATATATATATATATATATATATATATATATTTTTAATTTTGACATATGAAAAAAAAATTAATAACTAAAAAAAATGGAAAAAATGACTCACGATTGAAAAAAGGCTGGGTATAAAAGACCCCAGGGATAACTTTAAGGGTTAAACGTAGGAAGTATGCAAAAATATATACAAATCAGTAATAAACATAATGAGTACCAAATTTGTTTATTTTGATAAAATGAATTCACTGATCTATATAAAAGTATTCTATGACCAACGTTCGGAACAGAAAAACTGAAAAATGTTTTAAATATAGTAACGTCGCGAGTAAAAAATTTATTTACTTCGCAAAGATGAACTTTCTGACAGTTATTGAAAATTAAATTTGAATTGAGTAATACAACCCTGATTTGCAAATCTCAGTAAAGGATGGTCGATTCTTCAACAGTCATTAAGTGTTTGAGTAATAATAACACAGTAATATGTCAGCATTTCACTAATATGGAGTTTAACCAATTTCTATTTTTTTTACTTTTTTTTTCCATGCCAAATAATGAAAATTTAGGTCTTTCTTGAACTAATCTATTACACCATTTTCAATCATTTACTTCTAACTTTTCATGGGAAAAGTGGAAAAAAATTATAATTCTTTAAATTCTCTCTCACTACGTTAGCCATTCTTAAAATATTGTTTCCTTTAGAAGTAAAACTTTAATTGTTCAAACAATTATTATTTGCTTGAACAATTTGTTGCATTGTATTATGAATAGTTCATTTTTTCTTGTGGGATTAATAAAGAAGTTAATTTGTCTATTCATAATATAATGAAACAACATTTTTAAGCAGAAAATAATTATATGGATCATAGAGTTACAACTTCTTTATAATAAGCGACATGATTTAAAGATATTTACACAACTAGAATTTTCACCACCTTTTCAATAAAAAGTCAGAAGTGAATGATTATTAAATCTTCAAACATTTAATAATGTTTTAAACAAAAAAGTATTACTCCTATCATTCTTTAAGTGTGTAATTAGTTCGAGAAAATACTAAGCATTAATGATTTGGTTGGACAAAACTTAACGATTGTAAATTGTTTAAACACTTGCAAAACATCTTCAAGAAAAAATATTGCTAGTAAAATTCATTAATAAAGTTAATATATTACACAACATTTTATATTAACTCAACACCATCACTTGTTTAAAACATTTGGTTTATAATGTTTGCTTTTACTGCAAACACTTTGATGGAAATTATTTTAAATGTCAAATTTTTTAAATTCATTTTCCGTCGTGAAAATATTCAATTAATCAGCGTCAATTTTTTGTTAAAAAAGGACGTATTTCATTAACATATGCGTAGACCATTTTTTCAATGAATATGATTTTGGTCTTCATTATGTCAAGATGTATCAAAAATTAAAGTTAGAAAATTTTAGTCGTTACAAATGTGGAATCAAGAGCAATAAAATACATAAGATTTGAATAAACTCAAACTAAAAAGCTTTCAAGGTACTACCTATTTAAGTGGATGCCATAAACGAACCTCAAGCTAAACCGCTAACTGCATGCCAACCACATCCTTAGGCCTTTAATCTGTCAGAGGAAGTGTTTACAAAACCAATTTCATGTATGCATATCTCACTTTTAAAATTATAGGATGAAGTGAAAATGCTAAAATTAATCAAACTATTCCAGCCGCAAAGAAAAAAATGTGCTTTGGCACCCGAAAGAAGTAAAAAACTAAAATTTTAAAATCGTTTAATTTCTTTTCGGTTTTTGGAATTTGAAAATTAGAAAAAATTTCCTATGGGCCAGAAAATTATGGCAAATTTTTGCAAGAAAAAATACTATAAAAATATAAATCAGAAGAATTTATGAAGAATTTATGAGATTGTACTTTTTTTAATAGTTGTACATGTCGAACGTAAAATTTCTTGAGCTCAAATCAAAGAAACATGCCATTATTGTGTTATTATAAACAAATTTTTGTCGTGTTTCAAAGGATTTCAAAGTCGTGAGTATTGTCTTTTTAAAACGATTTCAAACTGACAAAATTTGGATTCGGCTTGTAAAACTTAAAAAGAAGTGTAATTAACTAAATTAAAAAAAATGTTGGTACATTTGTGACAAATATTATCGATTAATTTCAGTAAATGCACTTTGCCCTATCATTTTTTTAAACTAATTTTTAAATAGAAAAAGAGGGACTTTTGATTAATAAATCATCAATTACTGTGGCAATATCTCATTTACTCGCAGAAACTGCCGAAGCCTAAGCTGTTTTTGCCAGATATGTAATTATCAAACGCCTTCATGTATTTGCATAATCGCAAGACTGAACTTTATGAATCTGCACTTGCATTAAGACATCTTCTAGTTGACATTCAACATGCTTATCAGAAGAAATATTTTATCCAATTTGCTCTCTCTCTCTCTCTCTCTCTCTCTTGTTGACCAATCACATAATATGTACAAATACCACCGTATCTTCTCCTATTTTGGAATTGTGTTTTGTCTTTTAATATAATTTATTTTTTGTAAAAAGGATACCAATAGGACCATTTGTTAATAATTTCCAATTATTGCAAATTAATTGACCCTCACACCCGAGGGGTTGACAACTCGACCGACTGGGTGCACACCAACTTCTGACTTCAAGAGACTTCAGGATATTTCAGTGACTTCAGAAGATTTCACTGACTTCAGGAGATTTCAAGTGACTTCAGGAGAATTCAAGTGACTTCAAGTGAATTCAAGTGATTTCAAGTGACTTCACGTGAATTCATGTGAATTCAAATGACTTCAGATATTTCAGGAGATTTGAAGTGACTTCAGGAGAATTCAAGTGAATTCAAGTGATTTCAAGTGACTTCACGTGAATTCATGTGAATTCAAATTACTTCAGATATTTCAGGAGATTTCAAGTGACTTTAGAAGAATTCAAGTGAATTCAGGTGATTTCAAGTGACTTCACGTGACTTCATGTGAATGCAAATGGCTTCAGATATTCCGGGAGATTTCAAGTTACTTCAGGAGAATTCAAATGACTTCAAGGGGGCCATCCATATACCACGTGGACAATTTTTTACTACATCTTCACCCCCGCCCCACTCCACGTGGACAAGCGTGGACTTTTGACGAACCTTCTTCCCCTGGCTCCTCTGTTCACGTGGATTTATATCATATTTGATGAAAATATGGATATTATAGGTATTCAGAAGCTACGGAGCCAAAAGGAGCTGTGAATTGTATAAGAATATGGTTTTTCATGAAAACATAAGCTTCATGATACAAAGCAAGAAGTCCAAACAAAAATTAGTGAATATCGAGGGGTTAACAGCTCGTGAAGTCAGGTGTACACCTTCGCTGAGGTCACTGGCGTGAAGTCACTTGAATTCACATGAAGTCACTGAAATCAATTGAAGTCAGTGCACAATCCATCAGTCGAGTTGTGAACCCCTCGGTGAATATTTTTTTACTTTTTTATATATTTCTAAAAAGAAATCCGAAGATTCAGGAAAACGGGACCTAAATTTGTTCAAATCAAAAAAAAAAAATTAAATGCGTTAAAAAAAATGATATACAGATTTGTGGGTGATTCTGAACCAATCTATTTAGATTATTACATTTTCCGAAGTCAGAATCGTCAATATTAGGTGAATTGAGTTGAAACTCAACATTGCTCTTCACAATTAACTACAAATTACGAATAAATAATTAGTTTCCAAATATCACCCCCATATGTTTGTTTTATAGGGACCCAAAAACAGCCTATAAGTGAAAAATTGGTGTTTGCGAGTTGCTGGCGCTAATTATTATTTTTTTGCGGCTTTTTTAAACAAAGTGTTTCTAATACATAAAATTCTACTTCTCACTGATAATTAGACGTTTACATGCATTGTTTTAATAAATTATTATTGCTTTTAGCAATTTTCTCTCAGAATACAGTTAGAAAGTCGCGATTTTTCCGAATTTTATAATTAGAGTGAGATGATAAATAAAGCAAGTTGACAAACATAATTGCTTAGCAATTTATTATTGTTGAATACTATCTTCTCTTAGATCATTGCTAGAAACTTGCGGGTTTTTCTTAAATTTTCAACTTTGCTTCGGCTTTTCAGTTATGAACAAATAGTAAATAAACAATGAAGAGAATAATTTTTCTAGCATTTCTCTACGAGATAATAGTTATAAACCATAATAAACTGTATGAACAATTATGTTTATTAACATACATTATGATCTCACTAAGTAAAAAGTAGACAAAAAGTCAAAAAATTTCAGAAAAAATCTCAACTATCTAGCATTATTATAGGGCAAGATAGTTAAAAACAATAATTATTTGTTTAAAAAATTATTTTTGTTGAATTTCAGTCACTATTACCATACTCTAAGTGAAAAGTAGAAGAGTTGAAAATTCCGGAAAAACCGCAACTTTATGACATTATTCAAAAAGAATATCATTAAAAATAATAATGAATTGTTTAAACAATTAGGTTTGTTAACTTGATTTAATTGTGACCCTACTATAATTTGAAAGTGAACCAAAAGTGGAAAATTTTAGAATAAACTGCAATATTCTAGGATTATTCTAAGAGAATATTATTTTAAAAAATTAAATGGTTTGAACAATTATTTCTGTTGAATTCAATTGAGTATTGCCTCGCTCTAACTGAAAAGTTCAGAACCAGTTGAAAAATTTAGATGAAACTGCGACTTTTCAACTCCATTCTAAGATAAAATGGCTATAAACAATAATTAATTATTTGAACAATTTATTTAATCATCAAATTATCACAATGAAGTAATATTTTATTTATTAGAAACAGTGTTTACCCAAAGAAACCTCAAAAAAATAATGGTCGGGGCCAGAAACTCACAATACCCAATTTTTCACTTACGGGGTTTATTTGGGACCCTACAAAACAGACTTATCTGGGCGAATTTCAAAAAGTAATTTCTTATTCGTATTCTATAGCTAATTCTGTAGGAAATTTTTCAGGATCAACTCGATACACCTAATATTGACGATTCTGAATAAAATATACAAAAACGTCTTGCTTTCTTATGGAAAATACGTGTTAAACTATAGGGGGCTTGCGGAACCTCTGAATATCATTTTTTTTAAACGCATTTATTTTTTTGAGATTTGAACAAATTTGCGGGCGATGCATGAAAATTGAAAAAAAAAAACAAATTTTGGACCACCTTAGTCCACGTAGACTTTGGATAGACCCCTTCGGCCCCCCTTGTGGACAATC
>CAKNXH010001630.1:458986-483079 GCA_932178445.1 Andricus quercusramuli
TGAATTTAGGTGATTTCAAGTGACTTCAGGTGAATTCACGTGACTTTATGTGAATTCAAATGACTTCAGATATTTCAGGAGATTTCAAGTGACTTCAACTGAATTCAAGTGACTTCAAGTGAATTCATGTGACTTCAAGTGAATTCATGTGAAGTGAATTCAAGTGACTCCAAGTGAATTCAGGTGATTTCAAGTGAATTCATGTGACTTCAAGTGAATTCAAGTGAATTCAAGTGACTTCAAGTGACTTCAGATATTTCAGGAGACTTCAGGAGATTTCATTACAAGTGTACACCTGACTTCACGAGTTGTCAGCCCCTCGCTCACACCATAACGAATTTTTTTAGATATATCCGTTATATAAACAGAATATTTCGCAAAAACTCATTGCTTTTTACTTTGATCACGCACCACACAAATTTGTTCTATGTGGTGAAAAAATGAATACATATGTTTTTTATTATTAAAAAAAAGTGTAAACCGCGATCCGGCATCCTAAACTTCCTCGAAATGATTAAAACTATTAATGAACTGTTATTTCCGTAAAAATAATGGTTATTTGACAGGTAATAAAGTTGATGGTATCAGACGCTGAAGAAAAAAAAGACCAAAAATATTACCCCAAATCGAGAAAAACTACCCTTTGTAGGGGTTAAATTTTAAAATATATTTTACATTTTTCACTTTTCCTGTAACGTACCAAGCTATGTAAATACTAAAATATCTGAAGAATTGCGCGTAAAATTTTCAATAGGTACAATTTAATATTTCAACCCTATTTTTTCGGCGTCTGGTCCTATCAGTAGTAATTCCTATGGAACACTTATAATTTTTACGGAAATTAACGTTAATTAATAGTTATAATCATTTTGGGAGTGTTTGTGGTCCCAGGTCTACGGTGTAAACTCTTTTTTTTAATTAAAAGGTATGCATTTTCATCATCAAATGGAATAAGTTTAGGGGGTGCGTGATTAAAACAAAAAAACCATTCGGTTTTTTTAAGAAAACTTAATCTATAGGATACGCAATCAAAATATAGCAATTTTTAACATATTCCTCATAGCAATATAGGGTGATCGTGTTTATCCAGGAAAAAAATTGCCAGTCATTATTTCCTTAATCGTTTTATCAACAGTTTCTGAAACTAAAATAATTTTTATCGCAATGTATGATTAAAATAAATTTTATTTATTCATTTTTTAAATGACTTTTGTTTGTTTTCTCCCGGCCACATGGGTATTTGATAGAATATACATACAAAAAATGTATGCCGTGAAGAAAACAATGATTTATTTATCACAAACTGAAGTGACAAATATTAATCGTAACTACATTGCTAGTCGCGAGTGTGACACTACCTGTTTGTCAATAATTGCTGAAGTTCTGTTAATGTTAATTATATGAGAGTTAGCATTTTTTATATAAAATAGGTTGAGAGTTATACAAATTTTCTAAAAATGTGCCAGGATGAAGTCACTGTTTTAATTTTTTGAGAAGATATTGCAAAAGTAGTGCAAATTTCAATGTTTTCTCGAAAATGTAAATAAAATCTAGTTAATTTAACATTTCTCAATGCGCCTTTGGAATCATTTGAAGGTAAATTTCTATAAAATCGCACCAAATTTTCACCATTACTGTGAACATTTATGATTGCATTGTGACATCATGTTTTATTATTATTTTCCTAAATATGAGATGTCTTCACATTTTTCCAAATTGTTTTGGATCAACTTATCAAAATGTTTATCATATTAGGCATTCTTTGAATCTTAAGTAAGCATTTGAATTTGCACTATTTTGCAATAAGTTGTTAAATAATTTACAATATTTTAAGAGAAAAATCTCAACTCTTATATAATTAACATTGGAAGAACTAAGGCTATCATCGAAAATTTTTCATGGTATCCCTCTATTATATGTCTTATAGAAACTTATAAAAATGGACGAAAGGATATAAAGAACCATATAGAGCCATATCGAAATTGGATGAATTCTATATGGCTTCATATAATAGTTCTATACGTCAATTTATATATATATATATATATATATATATTTATTATACGAATAGTTTCTATACGAAATTTAATGGAGGGATCATATACGATACGCGAAGAAATCAGATTTTCCTCTCTCTGATTTTTAATTAAACAATCAAAAGGAGGTAAAGTAGAAAAAAGTAGTTTTTGAGATAGAGAAATGAGTTCCCGATCCGAAAGAAAATTCCCGAGTTTTCCCAGGTTTTACCGGTTGTATACAATTCCCGGGATTTTCCTGATTTCCCGGCCAGCTAGACACCGTGACAATAGTTTAAAGATATTTTAATGTTTGACCGGATCCATCTCAAATCAGGCAGTTTCTACACTTCAAGTCACAGAATTTCTCGGTGAAAAAATATGTTGTTTTTAGACAACTTTCGCAAAAAGTATTTTCCCCATATGAGAAAAAAGAATGTATTTAGAAATATTTTCATGTACTATTTCAATTTCGACGTTAAAAAAATTGTTGTTTTCAAACAGCAGTAGACTTTTCCGTGAGCAATTTTTCACTTTCTATGACCAATCATATTTGAAGATCAGATTTCTAATCATGATTATAGAAATTCTCGGAATTTTTTAAGTTCTTTTTTTTTATCCCGGACTGATCGCAGGATGTGTCCCTTACAACGAGATAAATTCAACAAAAAATTGAGAAACAAAGTTGGTTTTTTGTAAAACAATACTTTTTTATATTTTCAAATAAATCGCCGCCATTGAAAAATTTTCAAATGTTAAAAAACTTTCCAGCAGAAAATACAGTGAACCTCGCTAGTCTGAAAAGAGCATTTGATGGCTCCGATCATTTACTTGCTAATATCTAGGGTAAACAATATTTTTTTAAACTTAAGAATGAAAAATATGAACGAATTTCGAAATCCAGGCATTTTGAAAATTATTAATAATGTCCTTTAATGATAAATGATATATCACATTTAGGCAGAAATTTTGATATTCTTGGGTTACCCATAGGATATCCTGTAGGTTTTTGGGATATTAAAAAGAACAAATTTCAATTTGTGAGACGTCACAAGTGGGACTTTTAAGCATCCCACAAACATCCCAGGATGTTCCAGGGAAAATAAAGTTTTCTTCTTGCTGTCAAATTCCGCAGATGTTCCTAAGACGTGCTCAGGATGTCTTGGAACGTAAGTTGGAAATCCCATAATATCCCCTTACTGCGAGGGACACCATTTTTAATTCAAAAGTAAGTTACAAATCGTAAGTGTCAACAGTTTTTAATGACATGTTCTCAGGAAGTAACCATTTTAAACTGAAAGCAGTTCTAAATACTGAATAATTTACCATTCACTGAGAAAAATAAAAATGAACAAATCATTTTTTCAATCAAATTTATTAAAATATGAATTTTCAAGCTGACCTTGATTTCGGAATATAAAAAATCTTTCTGCGGTCTACCAAATCTTCTAAACTGTTTAAATCCGGTAACACTGACGGGATCCTCAAGTGCAAATCTGGTGAAAGTTTCCTCGTAGATAATTTTGAAGATTTACTATTCTTGCCGAGGTCCCTCGGCGTGTAATAAATTTCCGTCGACGTTGGAAATTTAGGATAATAAGGATCATCCTCTACTTCGTTGGGTACTAAAGGTTTAAGAGAAGCTCTCAAAAGAGCAAAAGGAGATTCCGTAATTCTTTTAGTTGTTGGCATTGTAGTTGCAGGTCTCTTTGTTGTAGTTGTTAAGGGATGATCAGTTCTTGCCTCTCGTTGAATAGATCGTAAAGTTTCCATGTAAGGATAATTAATACTGCGGAAATCGAACGGTGATTTAGTAGTAAAATCAACCGAACTAGCTTTTCCACCCTTAAATAAAGGTGGTTCCAGAAACATGTATGGTCGGCTTTTCGATTTAGGAAATACTTGCATCTCCTCTCGATTTAGAAAAAAAGTGGAAGGCCTGTCTTCGTTATTATCTTGATTTTGTGAAGAAAATTTATTTTCTTGAGTCTCAAAATTAATTAATCTTGCTTCAGGTTTAGGTGAAGCTTTTGCAAAGTTCTGTCTGAAAGGGTTATCATTTCTCACAGGTGGTGGTTGTAGAAAATCAGAATCGAAATCTCGAATTGGGAACCGATTAAATGAGTCCTTAACGGTGAATGATTTCGCAGAAGATGGTCGAATTGTTGAGGATGGAATTCTCGTCGTCGGAAAATTGGTAGTTACGCTGACTGTTGATCGTAAAATATCAAGAGGAGATTTTGTTACAGGAAAATTAGATTCCTTGTTTTGGAAATTCGCGGGTTTTTTGAAGGTGTCGTTTTGACTTCCGAAAAATAAACTGGAACTGAGAACAAAGTTGGGATTTTTGTTTTGTAGAGAATTTGAAGGGATGTCTTGACCAATGCGAAAGGAACGAGAGAAGCTAGAACTCCTTCTTTGGGCGTTTTGAAATCCATTGAACGGGGCAAATTCTGACTGTTGGAAGTTTGATTGTCCTGTATTATCAGGAGGATTTTCTTCGACTCTTTGACATTTTACTAAGTGCGCGTGATCGCATACCATGGCTTCTTGGCGAAATGCCGTGTCAATCGGGCAGTAATAGGTGAATTTGTTGCCGTAATCGTCACAGTTGTGATAGACTCTACAGTTCAATTCAAAGTCAGCGTAAAACCCCATTTCTCGACCACGGCAGGTGAAGTTTGTCACTATTGGAGGTGGCATCGTATTCTGAAAGAAGTTGTTTTTTTTTTTTTTGTTAAAATTGAAATACTAATTTAATAATAATATATTAGACATCAAGGAAGTTTTTTCGACTAGTAGTTAAAAAGTACGCGAGTCGTAAAAAGTCCCCTTCACCTTCGTGCATACGATTTTTTTGATAGCAGATGCATGATTTCAGACACAATTGGAACGCAGGCAGAAATTTTGGAATCTTTATTTTTATTTTATTACAAATTTAGGAAACTTTGATATTTTTCTACTTTAAAAAATTTTTTTAATTTTCGAAGGTAACTTAACCATTGTGAACATTTGAAATTACTTCTAGATTATGTCAACATCTACAATAGGGCGGAGTGAAAATGATCAAATTAGTCGAATCGTTTGAGCTGAGCGAAACAAATTTGGGGGTTGACATCCAAAAAAAGTAAACCAAAAATTTTGAAATCGGTTAATATCTTCTGTTCTCTTTTATGATTCGAAAATTCTAAAAAATTTCCCTATTGCATCAAAAATTATGACGAATTCTTTCTATGAACAGTTTTTGCTAGTGAATAATAATAAAAAATTATAAATTAAAAAAAAATTTCTACTTAACATAGAATTGTTTGAAAATGACCAAAAACATGTTTTTTTTATTGAGTCCTGTGCACACATTTTTTTAAAAGTTGAATATATCGAACACAAAATTTCTTCAGCTTCAATCGAAGAAACAGGCTATCATTTTTTTTTTTTTTTTAATTTTCCGGAGCTGGGGATCTTGTGTACACTAGGGTGGTCCAAAATCATACTTGTTCATTTTTTGTTGTCTAATAGAGGAAATTGGAGATTCACGTTTCTGGTTTTACACTTAGATTGCTGGAGATCATTAGAATTTTTTTGAGGAGTTTCCAACGAATGATTTCCGCTAAACAACTTTAAATTTTGAGGCCCCCCTCCCTCTTATGAAGTCGCAAAAATGCCGAATTTTTTTTTTTTTTAATTCGGTTGAATTTGTCGCTGACCATTAAACAATTGTGTTATTTGAATATTACTTTTTTTTACTTGGTAAGAATATTACTACTTTGTAACACATTCGTATTTTTTAAAATATTTTTTATATTTAAACGATTCTTTTCTTAAATAAATGTTAAAATTTCATATTTTCCTGTAACTGAGGTGGTAATTTGTCGTTTTTAAGAGCAAAAGTTTTTATTGAAACCATTTCTTAATTCTTTAAACAATTTATTAAAGCTTAATCGTATATTTTGATGGAAATCAAATTAGTCATACAAATTATTTAAATAATTAATATTTGTACAAACATTTTCTTTATTGTTCATAAAAGTTTGCTTTTTCAGTAAGATTTCATTCTACAAAAAAATGCAATTTTTTCATTGTAAAAATCTCAAAGGAGCTGAAAGTTTTTGTATTTCTAAAACGTTACTGGAATTGGAAAGAAAATTATATGGACCAATAAAATGTAAAATTAAACTTCAATAAATTGTTTAACCAATTGTACAATGGTTTCAACAAAAACATTCGATGATAACAATAACAAATTATCGCATTAATAACAGAAAAATATAAATTTCAAACATGCATTTCAGAACAAAATTGTTTGAATAAATAAAATTATTTAAACAAATACAAATTTGTCACAAAATTGGATAGTAATATCTGAATGGGGTAGATATACATACATGCATACCTGTGATTATTACATAATTGATTATTATCAATACTATTAATTATTAATTGTTATTATTGGTCAAATAAAAATTAGTTAATAACACAGAAGGTAAAGGCAGAGCTCCTATGTGTCATTTTTGCGCAAAATTGTCAATTTCAGTTTTCCGGGGAATTTTCGGGAAAGTCTACTATTACATTTTTGGTTCATGATGCATATATTTTGGTTAAAAATTCTACTATTTGGTTAAATATTTAATTTTTTTTCTTCATAAGCCATTTTTTTAGTAAAAAATCCAACTATTTTGTTGAATATTCATCTGTTTGGTTAGAGATTTCAAATACGTACTTCGTACGTCATATTTTTGGTCAAAAATTTAACTCTTCTGTTGAAAATTCGCCTTGTTGGATAGAAAATCCGTCCTTTTGTATTGAAAATTCATTTTTTGGTAAAAAAAATCATCTTTTTTTAGTGAATCTTCTATAGTTGAAAGTTAATTCTTTTTAACTGAAAATTCTACTATTATATTTTTGATACAGATTTCGTATCTTTTGAATGAAAATTATACTTTTTGGTTGAAAATATAATTATTTGGTTGAAAATTTCAACTATTTTCGTAGAAAGTCATCTTTTTCGGTTGAAAGAATATTTTTCTTGAGTGATAATTCAACTGTATTCTAAAGGATTCGTAATTTTGAATTGAAAATTCAACTATTTGGTCAAAAATTCAACGTTTTTGTTAAAAATTCGTCTCTTTTCTTGAAGATTTTATTTGTAGTTTTATTTTCAGCTCATTATTTATTTATTATTATTGAGTTTAACGCCTTTAGGGCTCGCAACTCTCGTTTTTCTTCTTGCATTATTTTAGTGATGCCTCACGATTATTTTTGGACCAAAAAGAAAGCGGTAACTTTGTAGCTTGAACTCTGTAGTTTGGCACCGAAAAAAGTATTAACATTAAACATTAACATTAAACATCTTTTGACATCCAGATCCCATTAAAATATTGGAAGAATTGTAAAAATTTAAGTCTTCATTATTTTTAAAAATATCTCTTTGTTTCAGCGAATGCTTCTTTATATTCGTCTGGAAAACAATGGAAGTGCATTATATTCCCAGAAAAACTGAAAAAAATTATCTAATATAGTTTAGGAATTCCAGCCTTCGGAATTTTTTTTTCCTGCAAGATTTGTTAAGAACAAAAAATAATTTTTAATTTATGTGAAATAGCATATTTCCTATGTGCTGTAGACAAAAACAATTAGAATATTGGTTAAAGCAGACTTAATTAAAAGGAAATGTAAAAAAATAAAATGTTATCTGCCTCATCTGTCCGAAGTTATAGCTTGTTAAAAAATACCCACTTTTATGAATGTTTGTAAAAAATTAAATTTTCTTTTAATATCGCGTTTCTACTCTTGTGAAAGAACGTAAAAGAACATACAAATCTACAAAACTTTAATAATTCCTGAAACATATCCATTAAAATGGGTTTTCTTTTAAGGTGATGGCCTCGATTTTTATGGATTTTTTTCAGGAATTATTCAAGATTTGTAGATTTGTGTCTTACTTGATGTACATACTTTTCTTATTATGAAAAAAACTTTTAAGGCAAATTGCAGTAGAAATTCGATATTTAAAAAAATATACTTTTTAACGAACTTTCATAAAAGTGGGTATTTTTCAACGCGCTATAACTTCGGATGTATGAGAGATATAACATTTTTTTAGATTTGCTAGAAATTAAGTCTACTTTAACCAATATCCTGAATATTTGTTCTACAGTCCACATGAAAAATGTGATTTAAAAGAACTGTAACTTAAAGTAGCATGCTCTGAAGTGAGGAAATAATTTTAAAACTGATGAAAACTGCACTTTTTTACACTTTTCCCAAAATTTTAAAGGGTCCCGGATATCCAACGATACCTTTGGATACGCTTTGGAGTTATTCTTACAGAAATATACATAATAACCTAGAAATAAAAAATAAAATTAAGTTTACTCAACAATCGCTGCAGCGATTTTTTTATGTTTGGTCGAGAAGCAGTGGTCTGGAATAGAAATTTACTGTTCATAATCGCCCACAGGTCATATTTCTTAAACGTTTTAAAATTTTTTTTATATAAATGCTCAGCATTAAATTTTCAAGAGAACTGTGGCTTACGGTTTGTTATTTCTTCACAGAGCAACAATATATGAACAAATAAGTAAGAAATTTGGTCAATCCAGTTTTGTGAATTTTTATCTCAAAAAAAAAATACATCAGAAAGAAACTCACTATTATCTGGAGTTATTGCATCTGCACTCGTGAAATAGAAATAATTATAATAATATTTAACTTAATAATTAAAAACAATTTTTATAAAGAAATTCTTGCTAGTGTTTTTTCCTTCATCGAAAAAATTGTTTGTTCCACGCTCATTGCTAAGATTTTTCATAAGAGTCATAATTTGTAACGGAAAATTAGCACAAGTTATACTTTACTGTTTTTTAAAACAATTTTATAAACAAAATCTAAATAAATGAGTTTTTCTTATAGCTGAATTCGTTTTTCTGTCCAAAAGTGATTCGGAATTCTCTTCGAAGGCATTTATATACTTCGAGCTTTATCAACCATACATAATGTAGAGTGTTAATAATAATTTCGTTAAAAAAATGTTCTAGCTAGCCATTTCCTGATAGGAAAAAGTTATTTTTTCTCAAATTTTTCTTGGAGTAACCTGTCTTGTGATAATTAATCAAAGAAATCATTTAAAAAATAATTTATGTGCTTCTTATGAATGTTTTCAAAAACAAAAACTCATATTTATCGTCTTTACATGCAAAAGAGACGCTTTTTACTGAAATCATCCGACAATCAACGAAAAGTGGTTGAAAATCTGGATATGAGACACTGAACAACAATTCGCGTAATTGTTAATAAATTTTCTATGAAAAGTGTAACAACTGGCCGTTCAATTGTAAATAAACTTTTGTTTTTCTTTGATAATTTTTGTTATAAGTTTAATTGTGGTATTGAGGAAAATCAATTGATTAGTAATTTATATATCTGTTTGTTATAAATAATTTTGTTCTATTAGTTTTTCAATTTTTCTCAATTTTTCGATCAAGTTGGTTCTATATCATGATTAAGTTTACCATAAAAATGATTGAAGACAAAATAACTTTTTCCTACGATCGAACGGCAGATTCTGACATTTTTTAATAGAAATTGTTATTGAAAATCACGCAAATTGTTATTTAATGTCTTATATTTAGTTTTTGAATCACTGTTAGTTTATTGTCGTATAATTTCAGTGAAGAGAAAAACATCTCTCTCGTATGTAAAAATGATAAATCTTAGTTTTTGTTTTAAAAAATGTTTTAAACTATAACATAAATTATTTCTGCATCTATTTCGTTGACAAATATTTGCAAGAAATGTCATTCCAATAACAATTTAAGAAAAAATAGTTTTTTTTACAAGGGAACGGCTGGTTGGAACATTCGTTTAACGAAATTGTTATGAACAATCTATATTATTTACGTCTGATGAAGCTCGAATTGTATAAACTCCTTTGAAGACAATCGTGAATCACTTTTGATATACAAAAAAATCAATTTAGCTATGAGAAAAACTCATTCATTGAGAATATGTTTATACAAATACTTATAAAAACAGTGAATGTTAACTTACGGTAATTTTTCGTTATAAATTATGACTCTTATGAACATTTTTAGCAGCTGCCGTGAAACAAACTATTTTTCTAGAAGAAAAAGAACCTAGTAAGAATTTGTTTATAAAAATTGTTTCTAATAAATAAGCTAAATATTATGAAAATATTTTTTTTTCTTAGAGTGCGGGTTTCTTTCTGTATTTTTTTTCAGAAAAAAATCCACGAAGCTGAAAGGGCGAATTTCATTACTTTATTTGTTTATATATTGTTGCTCTGTAAAAAATAAACCAATTGCAAACCACAGTTTTCTTACAAATTTAATGCTGAGCATTTCTAAGAAATAAACTTTTAAATCTTTTATGAAATAGGACCTGTAGGCGATTATAAACAGTAAATTGCTATCCAGACCACTTTCGAGTGGTGCCCGGAAAATAGCCTGGATTTTTTTAACTTCAAGTGACTACCCTGAATTACTATTTTAAAATATAATTTCATACTTACAAATGTTTCTTGAGTAAATACTGTCGTTAAAGATAACGAGCACAAAAGACACAAAACGTGAAATTGTTCCATGGCGAGTGAGAGTAAAAATCAAGTTCACGGTACAAGCACAGTTCAAAACTGAAGATATAATGTAGGTACGATGTCGAGAGAACCTTTAGTCGATGAGATGAGCAAAGTGAAAGTGAGAAGGATAAGTTTAGGATGCAGAGGACTTCTCCTTCTCCTTCTTCGTCGCACTTTACCTTCACAATTAATATTTGCGATATGAGATATTGACAATGAGAAAATATTTTTCTGAGAGTTCAACCTCGCAGGAACGTCTGGAATTCCACGTGGAAGAAAAAAAAAGAAAAAAAAAGAAATATCACTTAAATTGCGACATGAAATATTGAGCTATATTGAGGGGCAATATTGCCTTTCTGTACTATAGAGGTATAGAAAGTTAGATTGTCTCTATTGTCATCTTGCTGAAAATCTAGAGCATGAAATCGTAATTTTTTTCTAATCAGTTCAAGGAATTTCATTCTACCAATCTTTGTATTCTGCATAGTTTCTAATTATTATTCTGCGTACGCTATAGATAGTGTTTTTAATTGACAAATTATTTTTTTAATTATTTCCAAAGGTAATCAATCTTATATCATTTTGGAGAAATGCTCATTAGAAATTGTGCCTGTTTGATTTACTGTCTCGTTAGCAAAACGTCTGTTTATGCAAGAATGTAGCATTATAAGACTGCAATTATTAACCTTCGGTCTCAGCGCTTTAGAATTACTCCTAACGACAATAAACGACAATTTTACGAGTAGCTGGCAGAATTCGTTTACACAAAGGAGGAGAGTATTTTTGAAAAGATTACATTTTGGGTGGTATTAACATTTAAATATCTTGCAAGTTTTTGCTTATTTTAAATTTGAAATTATAATTTATATCTAGCTAACGTAAAATAGAGTTAAGCTGCGCGTGTGGGAAAAACTGGTCCACCCACAAGTTCGTTTTTTATCATTTATCTCTGAATAAGAAATTTTAGGATTAGCGATTAATTAAATTTTTCACAAATGTCAAAGTTTATTATAAATCTTGTTAGGCGCAGTTTCTTTAGTTACAACAAATAAAAAGTGCTTTCGTATAAAACTATCAGGTTTGTAAATTTGGTTAGGTTGTTTTAAAAAACCCGTGAAAAACTTGACTTGCAGATGTTTATGGATATTTGGGTAATGGATCATCTTTGCTAGGACCCAAACAAGATTTACACAAATTTTCACATAAATGCAATATATTTCTCGCCTTGCAGAACAATGTTTTTAAACATTTTCTTATTTGTGGGGAAAGCGGCTCATAGTATTTTAAAACAAACTAATCAGAAAATTGTTGACCTTGATAATCAATACGTTTAAGAGATCAAAAATACCTTTCACAAAGTTCAAAATGTATTAAGCATAAGAATAAATCTGGTTAAGTTCCAGATGACAAAAACCAGAATATCTAATGTTAACATAAGTTTTAGTAATTTTAGTTGCTTCATAATGATGAGACAGCTTTTAAACAATTACTTTTTCTGTAAAAGTTTTCCTTCTAAGCACTTTTTTTACTTTTTTTCATGAGTGAGCGAGTTAGCCCCGCATTGTGGGGTAAAATCGTCCACACTTCAAAGGATGATAAATATTTATTTATGAATTAAATCTATGTTTGGTTTCATGTAATGAAAAAGGGTTAGATAGAGAATATAAACTTGATTCTTCAATACCTAAATCAAATTCCTTCTTGCACTTTATTGTAAAAAGCCGAAGAAACAAGCCACTTAGCCCTATTTCGCGGTACCTGTAAAAACTGAAGAAAATTTATTAATTCGAATCATAACAATTTTTATAGTTGGAATCCAGTTTTAAAATGGAAAACATTGTAAAAAGAAATATAAAATTTTTGAAATTCCATTTGAGTTATAATATTTTTTAATTATTTTTGTTCTGGGGAGTGTGTTATACAAAAAAAAGTTCAGACGCCGAATTGTTCCTTCCGAACGGTTCTACGAAAATCATTCATAAAAATATGCACTTTTTTACACACAAAAATTAATGCAAAATGTGGACAATTTCAGGAAGAAACTTTTCTTGGAACTCTTCGAAATTAACAATTTTGCTACTGGACGTTTTTGCCGTATCTCGCATAATTAAAAAAAAATGGTTTTCAGAACTTCCATCATTTTATTAAATTCTGACTATTGAATAATTTCTTGCGAATTTCTAAGAATGGTGCTAGTAAATGAATGTAAAGTTAACAGTTTTAATGGGTTCCCTATTGTGTGCATTTGGGTGGTTCAAAATTGCATTGGAAAGTTTTTTTCCTCTCGCCTCTATAGAAACTTCCAGTTTCGGTACCTGTAGAGCGGTTTGAAATACGATGTTTGCATCCCTAGGGTTGAAACATTTTGTTTCAGCCCTAGGGATGCAAACACCATGTTTCCACCCGCTCTACAGTTACCTAAACTTGAATTTTCAATGTATTTGCTATGAAAACTAATATGCTTTTTAATTGGTTTCTGGAACAACTTCTGTGGGTTTGGGAAAATGTTATGGGAAAGTTATAAAACCTGTTGAGGATTTTTCAAAGAAGAATCCTATGTATCAATCACATGGATTTGCCACCCCTAGCAGTTTAAGTGCCCTCAAATCGAAAACTGTCAATTTTGCACGAAATATAGACCTTTGTTTCCTTTTGCCGAAAATTATTATTTTTGATCTAATGAATTATCTATTAATATTGAAAAGTAATTTTCAATTGTTCAAACAAATTTCATTTGTTATACAATAAAAAGGCAACCGAGATTATGATTCTTTTAGAAAAAACCGACTTTTTGAGGAAAAAATAATTTCAACAAATTCAATTTGTTTGTATAAATGAAAATTACTTTAAAATATTAATAGTTATTTCACTAGATCAAAAATAATCATTTCTGACAATAAACGAGAATAAATTGGTGGGTGTTGGGAATGGCAAACCCATAAGATTGAACCATAGAATTCTTCATTGAAAATTCCTCCACAAGTCCTGTAACTTTTTCGTCACATTTTCCGAAATCCACAGAAGTTATTCTAAAAACCCCAAAAAGTTATTTGTTTCTATGTATATTACATGGGAATTTTCGAGTACCCGGAGAAACCTGTTAAAATCAAAATTTCAACAACAAAAAAACATGCGATTTCTTTTTTGTGGATTTGGAAACAAATTGTGGGGATCGCCCCCATCTATAAAAAAACGAAGTTAAAAGACGGATAAGCCATTTTACAGTTCCACCAATCAAGTTTGCAAGCTTTTTCGTTTTTGGTCCTAGAAGCTGAACTATGGCCTAAAAAAATTGATTTCCAAACACCCTACACTGAAAAAACTACAATTTCAAATTCACACTTACCCCGAGTCTGATTTTTAATTTCCGTGACACTTTCGCTAGCAACTTTGAGCGCGCCTCGGGCGCGCGACTGTTGGATCTCGCGCTTCGCGCTTTACGCTCGGTTCCTCTAAATTTTTGAACTTCGTGTTCGATTCCGATGAAAAGAAAAAGTCTATTTGCAAATATTATAAAATGATCAAAACCTCTACATATGAAGTGATTGTTAAATTTGTTTTTATTTTACACTGAAAAGGAACTTTATTTACTCAAGGGTCTATCGAACTTAAGGAACACATTCTCATCCAGACACTCGCGCTTCGCGCTCGATATTTGATTTCAGAATCATTTGAACCTTGCGTTCCGAAATACACTGATCGCGCACTTTGTGCTTTGTGCTATATGTTCTTCATATACAAATTACTGAATTTGTATTGGATTTCAAATGAAGAATAATGATATAATTTAGGCGACAAATTTTATTAGTTGAAATGTTATTTTAGCTTGTGCCGTTTTCCGAAAAAGTTAATTTTTTCCATTTTGAATATATTCTTACAACAAAAATTGATTACAAGTTTGTAAACCTTATTTGAATGCACAATTTTTGTTCATTCGTCTGATTTCGTACCTTGCATTGTTTTTCCAAAAATTTGATTTTTTTTACTGTCAATGTTATTTTCACGAATAAAACAAAAACTACGCATCCTATCGAAACATTTGTACCCCTTCTTTGGATAGAAAATTTGATCTTCCTCATTTTTTTCGTAGCTTGTGTTATTCGTCTGAAAATCTAATTTTTCTATTTTCAATACTGTTTTCTACGAATAACACAAAAACTACGCGTCATATCAAAAAGTGAATGATAACAAATTTGTAGATCTTTTTAGGTGCACAATTTTGTTCCATTCTTCTTCCATCGTATCTCAGATAGTTTGACAGAAAAGTAGAATTTTTTATTTTTTTATTATTTTTTTGTGCGATCAAAATTTGAATTTTTGATTTTTTCAAAAATTCAAAAAGTTGTTATAAAAATATTGTAGGGTGTTCAAAAAGCAACGTTTTTCTCTCTCTAACTTTTTTTTATATCCTGCATTTTTTGGGTTAAAATGTTCATTTTCGTTTGTTTTTTGAAAATTTGAAAATGCTATAACTCCGGTAATTTTGTTTTCATCCGAAAAAGTCAATGAGATAAATTGTCCATGTTTTTGAGTACTATGAACAGCTGTAGATAGAATTTTTGAATCATGAAAAAAATGGTTTAAAAAATTTTCAAAATGCTCTTACTTAATGAATTTTTAGCCAAATTAGCTGATTAACGAACTTGTTTTTTCTTTTTAGGCCAATCTGATTATTTTTTCGAAAGTTATCGTGCCTACAGACTACAGACTACATACTACATACAGACAGACAGACACCTTCGTAAAAATCGTTTTTTCTGACTCAGGGGGTCTCAAAACGTGGAGATTTGATGAAAACCGACCAAGTCAAATTTTACATAAAACCGATACCTTCTCATCAAATGAGAATGTAAAAAACGAAACGTAATCTTCACATATCGATCCGAGAATCCAATGAGTAGGAGAAAAGTGATCGTCTTTTCAAAACGTCATATCGGTTCGAATCATCTCGTGAGACGATCATCTCGCTAAGTCGATCGAACCGAGTAAACAGTAAAAGTTTCTAAAATTATGCATAAATATGTGATATATAAATTATTTTAAAACTTTTTGAATTCAAAATTAAATTAACTCATTTAACAAACCAAAAGATTTCAGAGAAAACTTTTTAGGCCGACTCGGGAACTCACACTTTTTAAGCTAATTCAAGCTTGCAAACTAGCTCACATCAGAAAGATTTTCATGAAAGTCAATATTAGAAGTTTTTTGTGTTGCTGAATATTAATTTAGGGTGAAAATAAAAAAATATATAAATTGTGGATTGAATATGCCGCACAATTTTTTTTAAATTCAATAAAATTGCAGATGTTTATGAAAGTCGATACTCGGGGTTCTTCTTTTGGTCGCTGAATAAGAATTTACGATCAAAATAGACATTTTTAACCTAATATGTTCAAGTTGTGAGCCTAGTTCATAGTTCAATATATTGCTTTTTATTATATTGTATTAAAACATGTATACATTTTATAGGTAGCCTATATAAGTTAGTACTTGGATGGGTGACCGTTCGGGAATACTGCGTGCTGTTGGCCCGTCGTGGGTGTGGTGGGCCCACACTGGTAGTAAATATCCACCTAGAAATACTACCCGAATCGGGTAGTGAGACAATGAACTTTCGAGTTCGAATTTCTATCAATTTTTTTATAGGTAGCCTTAATAAGAATATCTAAATTAAATGTTCATAAATGAGGGATATTAGATTGACCGAAAATTCTGCTATATAATACCTCATGTCATAAATATTTAAAAATAATATCAACAACCATTTTTGGATCAATTAAAAACATATAGGTTGAAAAACTTCAAAACAAATGGCATATAATAGTTTCATATAATTTATTATTCATTAAAAATATTTTATTTGTTAAACCTTCCTATATCAGTTCGATATCTGATTCCTCGTTTTCTTCCGCAGATTTTTTTTTGTTTTGCTGTGTTTACATTTTCTATTGATATTTTGAAAACTGACGTATAACGAGCACATTGACTGGGTTTCAGACGATACGATACGAACAAAAACAAAAAAAGGTTTAAAAATCTCGGCTCGGAAAATTTGTAAAATTTCGAACGATTTCGAACGATAACGAGAATTTCTCGGCTCGATATGCATCACTATTCACATCGACTTCAGAATAATCTTTACCTGCAAGAAAAATTAACTTATTTAGCCACCACATGGGAAATGGTGACCATGTCAACTCTATTAAATTTTGTTTTGTTTCGATGCGAAAAAATGTTACTTCACTTGAAAATTACCAGCAACGAAACTTCACTTCTGTTTTTTCTGTGAGATGACAATTATGAATTGTAGTTTTCTAAATAAGCATCTCAATTTCTTTAAAAATAATTGATTAAAGCAATAAATAATGACAGCTACCTTTTTCTACAAAGAATAAGAGATTTAATATATTTATGTTTTATTAAAGACAGTTAATAAATCATTTGTTTTCATTAAAAATATCCGCTTTATCACACTAACTCAGTTACCACACTTACCCCTATCGACCCTACCTATATAAATTTCCGAATCTATTTTTATGAAGGATATAAGTACATGGACCGAAATCGTTTCAAATCAGGCAGGTTCTAGACTTAAAATCGCAGAATCTTTCGGGGACAAAATATGTTGTTTTTTAGAGGAAATTAGGCAATACGTATTTTTCCGATTTATGAAAAAAAAAACAATTTTACGTAGTTATGCGTATTGGATTTTTTGCTTTGTTTTTCAGAAAAATCCCCATTTTTTCAAACGCGTATATAATTTTTGACCTAATGAGGTATTAAAGATTTCTTTTCAGATTCTGGTAGAGTTCAAAATTAAAAAAACAGCGGCGGTTTTTCTAAAAATAGTAAGAGTCGATTTTCTCAAAAAACCCACACTTATTGCCAAGTTTGTTCAAATTTGTATTATAATTATCATAATTTAATGTATTATAATTATAACTTTTGTGACCAGGAGATTTTTTTCATAAAATCGAATCTTTGCATTTTTCTTTCAAACAACAGCAGATGAAAAAAATGTGAGGAAAATAATTGGCCCAGTTAAAAAACTTCGACAAAAGGTTCCTTTACTCATTTCTGATATCTTGTACCATTTCCGAGGAAAATAAAACCATTCAACATTTATTTCGGAAACTACTGTTGCAGCAGAGCAGCCACATCTTTTAACTGTAAAAATCTATTATTAACTATATTATAAATTCCTTTTCTTTACACAGCTTCAAAATCAGGACGAACTTGTAGTTTGGCATTCAAATTCATTCTCCGAGTTTTACCTATTATTGTGAATATAAATTTGCATTGAGACATTAAACTATCACAGAATGATAGAAAAAATGAATAAATATATTTTCGGATTTCAGTTGTTCATTTAGGTATATAGACAATTTGAAAAACAAGTTAAAGGACTAGAAACATATGGGAAATGTCCGTGAAAAAGGGCAAACCCCTCCTTTTTATTGAAAAAATATATTTTCTACAAATGTTCATTTATATGAAAAAGATATCCTATAAGTTTTATGTGGGCTAAACCAGTTTTGTGGTCAGGAGCATTTTTTTATTTTTCTTGGAAATGGTACAAGATATCATAAATAAGTAAAGAAACTTTTTGTAGAACTTTTTCAACTGTGCCAATTATTTTCTTCACATTTTTTCGTATCTGTTGTTTGCAAAAAAATTGCGAAAATTCGATTTTATGAGAAAAAAAATCTCCTGGCCGCAAAAGTTACTTAGCCCGCATGAAACTCACAAGATATTTTCCTTATGATAGTACAAATTCAAAACAAGTTGTCAAAAAATATAAGTGTGGGTTTTTTGAGAAAATCGACTTTCAATATTTTCAGAAAAACCGCCGCCATTTTGTTAATTGTTAACATTTTCTTAATTTTTGCGCGGATTTCGAAAAAAGGCGATAAACACTACCAGCATCTGAAAAGAAATCTTAATATCTCATTAGGTCAAAAGTTATACAAGTTTAAAGAAAAAATTCGATTTTTTTTTAAACAAAGCAAAAAAATCAAATACGCATGACTTTGTAAAGAAAATTGTTCACAGATCGCAAAACTACGTATTACCTAATTTGCTCTAAAAAATACCATATTTTGTCCCCGAAAGATGCTGCGACTTCAAGTGTAGAACCTGCCTGATTTAAAATGGATTTGGTCCATACTAGAAAATTACATCACTATTACAGCTATTTATTAAGAAACATAGTGTAATTTGCTGTAGATTGACATGAAGAGCTGTACTCAAGTCGCACTGAAATTAATTATCTTTCATATCAGATTGCATTAATATGTTCTTTCATGGAGTAAAGCTTGCTTGAACGACCTAACAGTTTATTGTACTGGGTGCGGTATAATAGAATAATATTGTAATAGTAATTCATCAATTTTTCATTGGCGTTCTCGAGAACGAGATGGTTTTGAAGCTAATGTAATTTTAAAATGTGAGAAATCGAGTTATGTATTATATAAGTATATGATTATCCATATACACATAGGTAATTCTCTATACAAAGGTCACTCCTTCTTCCCCGTGTAATATCTTTGCAAATATTTATTGAATTTTTTTTTAATTCAGTTTATTATTCATGACAACTCACTGACCAGGAGCATACCAGAGATATTGATAATTTTTCCCAAAAATTATGTTAAAGAGGCGTTAAATACGTGAATACATAACGTTTACTTGTTTTCCACTTACAAGTTGCTTGGTTTGAAGAGGATATTTGAAACCACGGTTATTAAAATAAGAATTCGGACTATTACTTTTTAAAAGTATATCTCAGAAACTATTATTGTTTTATATAGCTTTTTAGTTTATCGTACTTAAATACAAGAGAATTTTCATTTTAAAAATTTCCCTTCAAGTTTTCTTTCTGGAAAAGTTTACGTATGTACTATGTATGTTTATTATGTTTCATTACATGTACGCGGCAGGTAGATTAAATACTTCACGGGTGAATATTTCAATTATAACCCAATACATCTTTAGAAGAACTTTTTAATTTAATCTTTTAAACAACTACAGTCAGTGTGTTTGTTGTTGTCTGTCATTCCACTTAGTGTAATTGCACCTCACGAAATCAATATGTAAAAAATTATGAATATTTCCAAAAAATAAATCGACGCTGTCCTTTTTACTATTCACAATTGGAGAATTTTCAATTAAGAATCAATGAAAGTGAATAAACTTCTAATGTTAAATCTTCAAGATGTATTCATTTTTATTTTTAAATATCCAAAATGGAACTATTATAAGAAAAGTATTCAAAATTGCATCATTTTCTATTATATACACTAAATATTGAAAGTCTTCAATTGCAAATATTAAGAGTGAAAAATTATAAATGGTAAATCTTCAAATGTGAATTATTCCAAAAAAACCGTTCAAAATTGTATACCTTTAAAATTTGAATCTTAAAAATCAAATAATTTGAATTTTTACATATAATTTCACAATTCAAAAATTGTCAATTGTAACTATTCAAAATTGTAAAAATGTAAATAGTAAATCTTCAAAATTGATGACTTGAAGAGTTTTTAATTTTGAAAATTTACAATTAAAATTTAGACTGGTTTTGAGTTTTGCAATTAAAAGTCCTGTAATTTTGATATTTTACATTTGGAATTTCTTCAATGCAATGGAACATTTTTCAATTCTAAATCTTTGAAATGGAACTATTCCAAAAAAGCATTCAAAATTTCTTTATTTTCTATTATATACATTAAATATTCAATTGTAGATATCGCCTTTAATTGCAAATATTCAGAATAAGTCAGCAAAAGTTAACTTTATATCTAAACAAAACTTTAAAAATTACACTGTTTTAAACTATAAACATACATAATGAATGAATCATTAATTGCAAATATTAAAAATTGAAGAATTTCAAATTGGAAATCGTTCAAATTGAAGAATAATTATCAATTGGGAATTTTCAAAGTTGAACTATTCCAACAACACCAAAAATTCAAAGTTACACACCTGTAAACTATAATTCTGAAAAATTGATCAACTTGCAATGCTATATTTTTAAAATTCAAGAATTTTCAATTGTAGCTCTTCAATATTGTAAAAATTTTAATGGTAAATCTTTAAAATTGAATACTTGAGAGTTTACAATTGTTTTAAATTTACCATTGAAAACTGATCAAGTTTTAAGTTTTACAATTAAAAATTCTGTAATTTGATGATTTACATTTTTAGTTTCCTAAATATGGAAAATTTATGATTGAAAACTCTTGAAAAAATTTAGGAATTTTTCATTTATATATCCTTAAAATTGAATAAGTTTCAATTTGCAATTTTCCGAATTAAATATTTTTCAATTCTAAATTTTTGAAATGGAACTATTCCAAAAAAGTATTTAAAAATGCATCATTTTCTATTAGACACATTGGATATAGATTTAATTGTGCATCTTCAAAATTGAACTATTCCAAAAAAAATATTCAAAATCATACACCTTCAAACTATATTTCTTGAAAATTAAATAATTTGCAATACTATAGTTTCAAAATTCTAGAACCTTTGATTGTAGCTCTTCGAAATTCTAGAACTTTGAACTTGAAATCTTCAAAATTGAAGACTTTTTAATTCTTCAAATTTACAATAGAAAGTTAATCAAGCTTTAAGTTTTACAAATAAAAATTCTGTAACTTTGCTAATTTGTATTAGAAATTTTTTCAATTCAGAAGATTTACAGTTGAAAGCTCTTGACAACATTTAGGAATTTTTACTCATACATCTTTAAATTCGAATAAATTTCCATTTTGAATCTGCAAGAAACAGATTTTCGGATTATTGAATCACGGATTGAATCAACCACTTTGAATTTAAAAATTGTAATAATATATGTGAATTGAGCGACCGCAAAAACCTTAGGTTACCGATTTTCATATAAAATCGAGACCATTTTCAGATTTTTAATTCGCCATATTGGATTAGCCAACTTGAATGTGGAAATTCTGTTATCAAATTCGGATTCAGTGACCCCAAAAGCTTTAGAATACTAATTTTCATAGAAATTAGGGAAAAGATACCATTTTAATTTAATACTAACGACCAAGGCCTCATTTTATTCTTGGAAGGATTCAATACAATTCTATTTGGGTAAGTTTTATTTGAAATATTAATTTAGGAATCATACATTTATTATTATCATAAACAATGATATTTTAAATTTCAATAAACACCACTCAAATAGAATTTTAGAGAATCCTTCAAATAATAACATGAGGCATTGATAATTAGAATTAAATAAGAATAGTAACTCTTTCCTAAAAAGAAAGCAAAAACTAAAACTCGAAATAACTACTATAAAATAAACAATTTCAACCTGAGTTTTTTTCCTTCTGAAGTACGCTTAGAAGCCTCGGTCAAGATTTCCAGAAATTAATAATAGATCTATTTTTTGTCAATTTTATCAATCATTTTAGAGATTAGTGACTTTTAAGATTGATTGCACGTAGTATATAATACATCCTTAATATAGAGAATCATCCGTACATTAAAAAGAATAATTGTGTTTATAAATAAAAAGATGTACCCTATGGCATTATAGCCTATTTATAAACGTAGTGAAAGGTCATTTATGTACCTACCTATAAACCTACACCTACCTTATTCTAGATTCCAGACTCTAGATTATATATGTATATAGAGTCTTAAAGATTCTATGGTTACACAGACATTGATAAATTTCTGTACTACAAACTAATACTATTTTTCTTTATACATGTAGAGAATGATCTTGTACAATCGGTTGCATAATAAAAGTAGATCTCAACGATACCCGCCACGCATCCGCAAATTATTCGACTCTAAACCGTGGAACACGGATGCACACTTGGAAAGTTTCTCAATCAGGGATTGCCGAGTTTCACTCACTTCCTGCTATACTGATTTTGTTTACGAACTTTTTTTGCATCTAATTTAAATTTGTTATATTCTAATTTTTGCGTGAATTAGAAAATCCCATGCGATTCAGTATGGGAAATTTCTTTATTGTTGATTTATCTACTTAATTTTAGAATAACTAGAACACTGTGCGCACTATGCGCGCACTAATTACCATTTTTTTTACTGAAAAATATTCAGTTCATTTTCCAATAATCTTATTTCTTATTATGATCATTTGGCCTATTTTTTCAATAACATATATTCAAAATACCTATTGGCGAAAAAAATCCTCTTTTATATCAGCTCCGGAGGAATTGAACCCACGTAAACTGATTGCCGGTTAGGTGCTCTTAGCACTAAGCTACGGAGGATCGAGAATCTTTTTTTCCCAAAATCGTACATGATGCCTTTTGAAACGACATTCTATGAAGATCTAAATTTTGAAAGCGTATCGACCTTCATGTATGATTTTGGGAAAAAAGATTCTCGAGCCTCCGTAGCTTACTGGTAAGTGTACCTGAACGGCAAACAGTTTACTTGGGTTCGATTCCTACCGGAGGTAATGAAAAAGTGTTTTTTCATCGACCATAAGCATTTGTAATATTTTTTATTACAAAAAAAATGGACCAAATTATCGAAATTTAAATTAAACATCTTGAATATTTATTCACGCTGCTCTACACCTTTTTAACATTTAATGAATTCTCAAAGAATTGAAAATTCAGGTGTGCATAGAATGTCGTTTCCAAAGGCACTCTGTACCACTTTAGGAACAAATATTTTTGATCCTCCTTAGCTTAGTGGTAAGAGCACCTGACCGGCAACCAGTTTACATATAATTGAGAACTTACGATTGAAATCACCAAAGTTATGAAAGTTTACGAAAGAAACGACCAACATTTTCAATTTTGAATATCTCCTAAGTTTTTTTTATTTTTTTTTCAGCAATTATTTTAGGGTTTTTCTTTCAACACCTAAAAGAACGGATACTAAAATTGTCATCAAAATTACTAACAATAGCTGAAATTCTTTAGATGATTTGACATGGAATTGCTCATTTCTCTTATCGTATGCAAATTATGCATCCATCCTTCTCCACTTGAAAAAAAAGAGGTCGTAATTCTAGGTTACCATTTAGTCAATACAAAAAACTATTCTTTCGTATCAACTTATGTTGATTTATTTTTTTCTATTCTTAAAATAAATTCCGAATTCGGTGTTTTGAGTTATAAAACTGTCTTAAAATTGTCAACCCTATTTTCGAAATCGGTCCTCTTAACTGTAAGCATGCAGTGGTGTCTTCATTTAGAAGATAGAGGATCAACGATCCCCTAAAATAAAAACAATTCTTCCGAAATCTTTCCAGGTTTTGTAAAAATTGTCAGTTTAAACCTCCGGGTTTCTTATTAGAAAATAAGATCTATTCACTTAATTAATATTTTCTTTAGTAAGTCGCAACATAATTGCTTGTTAGTATAATCAATATAATCAATTACATAGGTGAAGCATATATGAATAAATATAATTTATAAATTATAAATTTATAAAGTATAATTTAGTTAAAATAAATTTGACCAAATA